>JAFVLL020001680.1:0-10085 GCA_021397915.2 Tor tambroides
ATGGCAGTTTAGTTTCTGAATGAATCTAATTTTTGAATGAATCATGTGAACCAATGATTCAAAATCCCATTCAAAGGCTGTGTTCCACTCCACTTTTAAATATGCACTCGCAAATTTCCCTAAGCACTTCCCCTTGGGGGAATCCTCGCTGCCATTTTTCAAATGTGTTCCACTTCGTGAAGTAGATGAGGGAAGTTTATATGAACAGACCCTCGACACCTCGATTTTGACTGAGGGAATGAGTCTGCTTCATATGCACACTTCAGGCCACTTCTGACTGTGGATTTGTGGAGTCCAAACCCTTTAGAGATGGCCTGCTATTGTCACCGCTTGCTTTCTGTGTTGCAGGTCTCTGGGCAAACTAAATTTGGTATATATATATATATATATACCACATAGACCACAATGCAACATGATTATGGCGTCATCGCAGATGCGTTTAATTTATCCCTACCCCAAACAACTCTATAATATATATATATATATATATATATATTACATTTATATACATGTAGAATGCTGCACTAAACAAATTTGTAAGGGGACAAATGTAAACAATAAACCAACTCCATAGTGGATTTCAAGTGATCAGGGCTTAGGACATTACAATTCAGCCCATTCCAAGTAGTGCCAGTAGTGGGCACTCATGCAACATAATCAATGATGTACACTCGAGTAAACAAGACGGAGGGAAGTCAACAAGTGAAGGGCATCAAAAAAAAATGGACTGGAACATCCACATTTACCATTTACCGCCACCTGCTGGCAGTTTTAGTGTCTTCTTTAGAGTGTCATTTCATTTATTTAAAATAGAATAAAATAAATGAATAAACAAATAAACAAATAAGCAAACATTAAATGGATAGCTCACCAATAATAATAATAATAATAATAATAAAAATAATAATTCTGTCTTTATTTACTCACCCTCGTGTCGTTTCAAACCTGAATGACTTTTGCGCAACATAAAAGAAGGTATTTTGAAGACTGTTGATAACAAAGCTGTTTTGGTTAACAGTGACTTTCATTGCATGAACAAAAAGTACTGAGATGTTTCTCAAATTATCTTTTTTTTTTTTTTTATCCCATAGTTTGTGTTAGGCCATTGTAACATTTATGTATAATAAATTTTATGTTGAATCAAATAAAATATTTCTTTCTAAAGCTACTATTTGTAATGTCTTTCTAATTTAACACAATAATTGCTTTAAATGATCTTTTGTGGGTATTTTCACAGCCAAATAATAATAATAATAATTATTATTATTATATAGACATAATTTTTATATGCACATAATTAAGGCTGCCAATTTCACACTCATGGTGCAACATTACAGAAGTTTTTTTATACACCAACAATTGTTTTTTGTATTTCCTCTCACTGATAAAGTTAAATGGTATTTCACTGGAAAACAAGGCAAAAAAATAAATAAATAAATACATATTTATGAATGATTTTTTGCAATTTATGTGTCCATTTTGCGTTATTGTGCGGCCTGCTATTGTCACCGCTTGCTTTCTGTGTTGCAGGTCTCTGGGCAAACTAAATGCTGGGCCAAAACAGGTGAGAGTCAGAGCCGAAGTGACACAATGACTGTTCTGCTCACTGATTGGCCTGACACTTTCACTCATTCTGAGATACAGCGGCCTGTCTGTCTGTCTGTCAACAATGTCAGAGAGACACAGTGAGTGAGTGACAGCCCAGCGCAGCACCTGACACCTGGGACAACGACACTGTCGTGACACTACTGTGCTGCACTGAGCAGTGTGTGTGTGTGTGTGTGTGTGTGTGTGAGAGAGAGTATCCGCCCTTGTGGCTGACCATTTATCAGTGGTATTTTTCCACCATTTAGACCTGTCATGTCATCATGATACACTCATTTGACACATGAACTAAACTACTTGAAATTGGAAGTTAGTGAGGTCTCATGCACTAGTGCGAGTGTGTGTGTTTGTGTGTTTAGAGGAGGCTATCGGCTCAAACTGTACATGAAAAACAGACAGCTGTATACTTACACAGACTTTACCTACACACATCATAACTATATGTTGCTGCCTTTTTTGTTTTAATGAAACAGTACACTTTATGGACTTAATAGTTCCAAACAGTACTATACAGTACATTGTTGTCACATGACCTCATGATGTTGCATGCAAATGTATATTTTATTCACTTCGAGTGGTTTCAAGTTGTAAATGAAGTAAAACATGGTTATTTAGAATTGTATTTGGCATGCAAATGTGCATGTATCTGTGTCTGTGTTTGTTATAATTAAATACCAATTAAAAACATTCATTATAATAAGATTTCAGTTTAACCTTACGTACAATTAATAATCATCATCATCTTCTTCCGCTTATCCGTGACCGGGTCGCGGGGGCAGCAGTCTAAGCAGAGATGCCCAGACTTCCCTCTCCCTAGACACTTCCTCCAGCTCTTCCGGGGGGACACCGAGGCGTTCCCAGGCCAGCCGGGAGACATAGTCTCTCCAGCGTGTCCTAGGTCTTCCCCGGGGCCTCCTCCCAGTGGGACGCGCCCGGAACACCTTTCCAGGAAGGCGTCCAGGATGCCCGAGCCACCTAAGCTGACCCCTCTCGATGTGGAGGAGCAGCGGCTCTACTCTGAGCTCCTCTCGAGTGCCCGAGCTTCTCACCCTATCTCTAAGGGATCGCCCAGCCACCCTGCGGAGAAAGCTCATTTCGGCCACCTGTATCCGGGATCTTGTCCTTTCGGTCATGACCCAAAGCTCATGACCATAGGTGAGAGTAGGAACGTAGATTGACCGCAAATCGAGATGCCGCCTGCGGCTCAGCTCTTTCTTCACCACGACAGACCGGTACATCGACCGCATTACTGCAGAAGATGCACCGATCCGTCTGTCAATCTCCCGTTCCATCCTTCCCTCACTCGTGAACAAAACCCCAAGATACTTAAACTCCTCCACTTGAGGCAGGTACTCTCCACCAACCTGAAGTGGGCAAGCCACCCTTTTCCGACTGAGGACCATGGCCTCGGATTTGGAGGTGCTGATTCTCATCCCAGCCTCTTCACACTCGGCTGCAAACCGTCCCAGTAAGTACTCGGCAGTAAGTCGGACTTGTTCCCGGTGCATGTTGGACTCCGGCAGGGCTGCCCTTTGTCGCCGGTTCTGTTCATAATTTTTATGGACAGAATTTCTAGGCGCAGCCAGGGGCCGGAGGGTGTCAGGTTTGGTGACAACGCGATTTCGTCTCTGCTCTTTGCAGATGATGTTGTCGTGTTGGCCTCATCAGGCCAGGACCTTCAGCATACAATTAATAATAATAATAATAATAATAATAATAACCTGTTGGTATTGTATAATGGAAAAATGAAAAACAAAAATTAAAATTCTGTCATAAAATTACTTTTTATTTTATTTCCTATTTGAAACCTATTTGAAATGCCACATCATGAGGTCATGTGACAACAATGTAATATATTACTGTTTGAAACTATTAATGATTAAGGCAACTACTAGTCACTAGTCAATAGTGTACCGTTTCATGTACGATTTAAAACATTGTTATGATATGTGTTTACAGTTTGCTTCCAGGTTTGTTTTGCAAAAATGGAAATACAAGGCAAATTTGAACACATTGCACTGTGGGACATAATATACTGTGTATACATTTTAGTCATCTGGATATTTTATGCGTACAGATAATCTGCATACTGCACTGCAGAAATAGACTATGTTAATATGTTATCCTAAACATAACCTTGCATGTTTTTGTGTGTAAGTTGATGTGTGTTGAACACATGTGACAGACAGACATTATGTTCGCTCCTCGTTAATGGCTCAAGATAAAAAATCTAAACACTTAGAAATCACACGCACAAAGACAATGTCTATTATGTTTCACGTCAGTGCACATCTGTCTTTGCGTTGTCACTGAGATCTCAAACAGATAAACTCCCTTTTTCCTGTGGGATTGTGGGATGACACAGGCAGCCAATTTCCAGCCCTTGATTTGATTGATAAATCCTCAGTGACAAGACAGAATAAAAGAGCCCTATTTGCTTTGATACATATAAATAGGAAATTAAGCAGCAGTATTGTCAGGGTTAATTAGTCGACAGTGAGGCGGGATGTCTGGCCTGTTTGACATACTGAAATTCCAGTAAGCCACACACACACACACACACACACTAGGGAGTAGTTACTCTAATGGTTAATCTCTCTCTTCTGCTGTTCAAGTTCCTGCTGTTCTTGTCTCTGAAACAGAGAAATTCTTCTCACTTCTTTGATTACAGCACAAAATCATTTGGTGTGACTTTATTAATAAGAGAGAGAGAGAGAGAGAGAGAGCAATCAAAATTATTCAACCCCCTTGACCTGCAAGACATTTTGTTGCAGAATACAAAATTTATACACTACTAGAGAAATTTTATTAATACACATCTGAGTAATTGTAAGACTGTAAAGTTGATGAATAATGAAAAAAAAAATCTAATTGGCTCTAAACATTCATGTTTACACCAAGTCAAAATTGGTGCAGAGTCTTTATTGTTTAAAACTACCAATAAACACTGCTTGGGGGTGCTTAGAAGCTTCTGTCACCTCTCTACTGCAATCTTGGCCCATTCCTCGCCTGAAAAAAGCTTTCAGATCACTGATAATCTTTGGGCCCTATCATACACCCGGCGCAATGCGACACCAGGCACGACGCAAGTGTTTCTTAGTAGTTTCAACCCGATGCAGGTATCATTTTCACGTCCTGCACCACGAAGTTTAAATAGCAAATGCATTTGCACCCATTTGTGCGGCCATGGGCATGTTGGTCTGAAAACAAGGTGTGCTCAGACACATTGTTGGCGCGTTGCTATTTTGAGGCAACTGAAATAGACTGTGCTATTGACCAACTAAAACCTGGTCTAAAGTCAATGGCGCAGAATTTTTGTTATTTAAAGAGTGTGTTAGTAATATGCGCCTATAGGCGGGTTCAGGCAGCAGCACACAAAGATGCCAAATAGTAAAAATTAAAGGATTACAATGTAAAATATTATTATTGTTTAAGCTACATAAATATAAAAATCCATGTCATAATGGATAGTCAATGCATGTATCAGAATTAGCCTACCTATTTCCTCGCGCAAGAGCAGATCTGTTTCCTCTCTGGAGATGCGTTCAGTCTTTGCACTTGCAAATTCCGCTGTGTAAATCCGCCATGGCACGAGAGCAACTGGCTCTTAAAAGGAATGGGAGATGAGACTCTGATTGGTTTATTGCACGTTATGCCCAAAACACACCCATTACTCATTAAGAGAATAGGGACAACCCTTATAGACCATGCACTGGGCCCGCCGACTGTTTTCCCATCGTTAAACTAACAAAAGTGGATTCGAACATGCCCTAAGTGCACCCATGCTGTGCGCTTTAGACCATGCGCTTAGATCGTTAAAATAGGATCCCAAATATTTTCAATGAGAATTAAATCTGGAGACTGAACAGGCCACTCAAGAACATACGACCGGTCCATGAACCAAGCATAAGTAGATTTGGATGTATACTTTGGGATGATTGTCCTGCAGGAAAGTCCACTGAACATCACCTTCAGTCTTTGCCCCAGGCATCACAATTCTTGCCAAAATGGTCTGATACTTCAAAGAATCCATGATGTCCTTAATACAGTCATGAGTTCCACTTCCTGCAACAGGAAAACACCCCATAACAATACTGGTTCTCCTCCATGTTTGACCATGGAGATGGTGTTCTTCTGCTCATGAGCTTTGCCTTTTTTTGGACCAGAAATACCATTGATTCATGGGTCCAAAAAGTTCTATTTGCGTCACATCTCTCCATAAAACATTCTTCCAGAACTCCACAGGTCTATCCAAATTAATTTTAGCATGTTCAAGTTGGACTTTTATGTTCTTCTTGGTCAAGAGTGGCATTCAGCAAGATGCCCCAACATGAAGGCCATACTCGCCTTGTGTTCTTCTTACACTCTGCATTGAAATATTTTCCTCATTTCATTGGGTCATCTTTCAAGTTGTTGGCATTACATTGCAGGTTTTTCCTCAATTGCTGTGATCAAACATTTTACGATATTGTGCTTTTTTTCAATGGTTTTCTGGTACAACACATTTTAAGATAAGGAATAAGGCTAGCAGCTGTGTCTCTAGAAATGTTTAATGACTTGGAAATCTTCATAGTCTTACACTTTCTAAAGTAATAAGACTATTTATTCACTACAGCTTTTGTGAGAGCTCTGTTGACTTGTCATATTTGCTACTCAACATGCATGCCACATGCATGGGCTAATTGTATGTATGTGTAACAGCTCAAGCTAATTCTGTTTTCTAATAGAGTTTCTGAAGGTTTAATTGTGTTTTAAGACAATTTTATTCCCAAGCGACTAAACAAACAGCAATGTTGAATAATTATGACATATCAAAAAATTATCAGAAATACTCAAAACATTATTATTATAACATTATCACTTTTAATATGCCAGTAAAGTGTTATAGATGCAATTTTTTATAAAGTCCTGGATCTTCAGAAAAGCTTGTAATCCCGGAATGTTTTTAAGATGTTATTTTTACTTGATGAACGTTCTCATAATGTTGAGATTAAACATTCTTAGAACAACATTCTCAAAATGTCTATAAATGTTCTAAGAATGTTTAACTCAAAACTCAAAGTTTACTACTGTTATACTTAAAGTATACTTAAAAGTATACTTTTATATACTAGAAAGTTCAAGAAAACTGGACATTTCAATGTTTTTTTCAATTTTTATATTTGTTGTTAATAGCATAAACATAACATAAAAAGTGGAAAGATTTCAGGTTTACCTTTTTTTTTTCTTTTCCCCAAAGGCCCTTGAATCCTAAATGTGTACAGTGTAATTCTATTTAATAATATCTGAATAACTTGTCTCTTGCATTAATTTAATCTTTTTACTCGATTTACTCTAATGTGCATCAAGAAACTGAACTTTGACGCGTTTAAGTGTTTGTGCAGGAAGTCCACAGTATGAAACTCTCATTAAACACACAGTGACATTGAGCGGAGGACTATGAGTCTAACTGCAGAATCACCCAATCTAACGCTAGCGCTCCAATGATTCCCTTGACATTGAACCCGCACTTGTTACCAACATGTGAGTCGAAATGACAGAGAAAGAGAGAGAGGACGCGAGGGAGAGCCGTAAGTCATTACCCGCTGGAAATAGCGCACCATTGAAAAGATAAGCGCAACAATGACTTCCCATCCCATGATACATCTCAGGACTTGCCATGTTATTTCCACCCTCTTATATATGATTCCTGTTATTGAATTTACCGCTGGATAAATAGAGCAGGATGGTCAGACCTGCTCACAGGGGCTCCGTCACATTATCTCACGCTCAACTGATAACATCCAGGACTGTGTGTGTGTGTGTGTGTGTTTAGAGAGATCTATTTAACTTCAGAAGGTAATGCGGCTCCAGATTGGGCACTGGCGCTTACACTGGCACCCTGTCCATCGAAGTATAGACGTGGGGGTCTTTGTAAAAGGTCTTTTGAGCTAAGCAAACACCCTCTTGAAAACCTATGAAAGAGGAGTGATTGATTGTGGAAGATGAGAAACACTGGCTATAATATGACAAATCCCTGAAGTTCCACAAGGAAAACAAAACATTGGTCGGGTATTTTTCATTTTTCAGTTGTCTGTTTGTTTTTATTTTAATTTCATTTTGGAATCCAGCACAGACATCAGATAAACAACATAATTAAATATAAACATTCTACACTTTGTTTGTTCATTTATTTGTTGTGCATTTTGGGATCTAGAACAGACAGATTAAAACATAATTAAAAAAAAATCCCCCCCCCCCCCCCAAAAAAAAACAACTTTATTTTTGTTTGTTTCAGTTTCATTTAATTTCGAAATCTAACACAGACGTCAGATTAAAAAAAAAAAAAACTACTTATATAAATACTCCACAAGAAAAAAAAGAAAAGAAAAAGAAACTATTAAAGAGTCTATAGAACAGACAGATAAAAGACATAATTAAATATAAACATTCCACAAGAAAAAAATAAGAAAGAAAAAACAAACATTTCTTTGTTTGTTTTGTTTGTTTGTTTGTTTATTTCTTTGTTCATTACTTGTGCATTCTTATGTATTTTGGGATCTAGAAAAGACAGATAAAAGACAATTAAATCTAAACGTTTCACAATTTTTTATTTGTTTGTTTTCATTTCATTTTGGAATCTAGCACAGACATCATATAAACAACATACTTAAATATAAACACTCCACACGAAAAAACAAAAACAAAAACAAAAAAACTATTGTTTGTTTATTTGTTTGTTTGTTGTGCATTTTTTGGGATCTAGCACAGACATATCACATAACATACATTGTTATAATAAGATGATATAAAATGGCAATAAGAAGAAGAAGAAGGAAGAAGGAAGGAAAAAACACAGGACTTAGCTTTTGAACCCGTATAGCAACACACTGGCAGCCAAAACACTGTAAAACACTGGAATTATAGCTGGAATTTTCCACAGGCAAATATCACTCACATTTTCTTCAAAAGATGCAAACATATAAAAATGTTTCCATTCTAATTATCCAGAATATTATCATATCATAATACATCATATAATTGTTTTCAAGCTCTAGTTAAACATCTCCTGGCTACTCCTCAATCACAAGTCACAACATTATATTTTCAGTGATTACATTTTACACAACAACAAATGAAATACATTTTCTCTCATTTGCTGCCTGCATTTAAGATCCAGCAGACGACAAAGGACACTCTTTTCCCGGCAGAACTTCTGGTGATCGCTATGTTTGATTAAAAACGAAATCTTTAATTGTATGCTAATGTATGTATAAGGGTAGAATTGATTTGGGAGTGGAAGGGATGTGATGTAAATGGGAAAAGAGAGGGAAATGTGACCTATTGAAGAGACACTCGATCCTGTGTCACTTTACGACCAGACCTCATCACTTAGTGCCGTGTGATAACCTCATACAACCATCTCTTTAATTTAAAGTCAGCTGCAGACACGGCCTGGCCCACAGCCGTAACCAGCAACAGCCTCAGATATAAGTAAAGCCTGTCATAACAGCAATTATAAAGATAAAAGCTGCTTTCTGGTTGGCGTAAGTCAGCCCAAAAGTTTGTCCATATTGATACTGAGGTATATTTTAGACTTTCAAAACTTCTAGACATGGTCTAAAATGACAAACCTGCCAATAGCAAGTGAACATTAGTTTGTTACCTCATACAAAAAAATATTTATTTATTTATTTATTCATTTATACATTTATACATGTATTCATTTATTTATTTAATCCATCACAGACATCCGACAACATACATACTTAAATAAAAGAACAATAAATAACAGAGGAAAGGAAATTTAGCACACTATCACTCCCAAACCAAGATTTGTTTGACTTTCAGACTGGGCGTGATGAAATAAACTGTACAATATTCAGTCTGGTAGAAATATCCTGTATTAATTTATGATAAAGCCTGCCTTCATCCTCAAGTATTACTGTACTCATGCAGATGTGAAATGCAGTGGGTTATTGGAGTGTTTCTGCAACGTTAGCTTAACGCTAGTGTGTGCTGATGTGAATTGACAGCTCACACACCCCTCACACTAGTGTGAGTTTCACCACCATTATTGGGAATGACGGAGCAGATTAAATGTGCAATTCCCTCAGAGCCAGTGAGGAATCCATCTGCATCTCTGCTTAATTGATATGCTAATAGTTTTTGCTAATTAACGGAATCGTTAAATTACAAGATATCTTAATTTTTGATTGCCAGCTATGGATTAAGACAACATTTATGATAGGAGATAATTAATTGTTGCTGTGTTTACAGAGATAGTATAGAGCGGCTTGTCAGGAAAGTTTGTTGCAGGCTACGTTTATGCTAATGCAACTACCATCTCCGTACAACATAGATTTAGCATCCAAGTTACACCCTTTTGTGTTTTTGGGACACCCAGACACCATCATTATACCTCAGATATGTCTGTAAAACATGTTTGAGAGATTTCGGAAACAGTGATACTATTTTGTGTTTATTTTCTGTTGTTCTCA
>JAFVLL020001681.1:8377-34796 GCA_021397915.2 Tor tambroides
AGAGACTTCTTTCAAAAACATTACAAATAGTAATGTTTCCAAACTTTTGACCTGTACTGTATATATATATATATATATATATATATATATATATAGGTTTAAACAACATATATTTTAAATCTGAAGAAAATATGATCTGAATGTGTGCTGCAGTAAATGTAGCATATAGTCATAGTTACCTATACTTGCCTTAGAAAGCCAGTCTAATAACACGTTTAGGTGCTGTGAGTGATTAAACTGACTGATGTCAGCTGTAAGAGACACAGTTAGTGAGGTGAAATGTGTGGAGCTCATAGATCAGTGTATCTGACATGTCCATGTGTTCACGTTAATATTCAAATGACCTAACTGATCCTCTGTAGTGCTTTCTCTGATTTACTCTGGCTTTCTGTGCGCTGCATCTTTTGTTTATGCGTCTCTCTTCACAGGAGCCTTATTTTGCACTATTGAACCATCAGAAATGATATGAAATCATACCCTTTGTGGAGCGGGTCCTCGTCCATACGCCTCTGTTCTCCGAGCGTGTTGGTGTTTAGCAGGGTGGAGACGCTCTGGGTCTTTGTTAACTCTTTATATATGTGTATGTCATGTTATTGTGATTGTACAGCAGTGGAGTGACTGTACGAGTGTGTGTGGCTGTCTTTATGTATATACAGCTCTGGAGTATGACAGGATTTGAGTATAATCAGCTGATTAAGACAGGGCAGTTATGGGAGTGAATCTCCTAAATGATCATTCTGTGTATGAATGGAATAAAAGAGTCACTCCCAGAGTAATGCTGCAGTGTCTCTTTTAGGGCCCTGTGAAATCAGTTTGATTTCTTTACAAATTCCACTTTATTTTATTTTTTCCATTTTAATTTTTCTGGATTCTGTTGTTTTCTGTTTTAAGTTTTCTGTCTTAATGGTTAAATTAAAAAAATATTAATAAAAAAGCATGTCTAATTAATTGAAATCATGAAACTTACACAATTTAACAGCAATTTATTAAAAGTAAATGACATTTTTAAGGCCCTATGAAATCAAATGTATTACTTTTTTCAAATTCAGTTTTATTTTTACCAAATTCTGTGAATCTGTGTTTTCCATTAATTTTCTGGATTCCATTTTAATGGTTTCATTAATAATCAATAGCATATCTTTTTAAAGATAAATTAGTTTATAAAGAATTAATTCATTATATTATTTTTTTTATTTATTTTTTTTTTTCAGAAATACTGTGTTATGCATTTACAGTTTCCACAATAATTGTTCTGGTAAATATTCCTTCAAAATAATGTTTTAATAATATTTTTGTTAGTAGTAGTAGTACTATCATTATATTAAGAAATATATTTCTGTCAAGTTAAATCAAGTTTTGCTGTGAAGACCTCTGTGTTTGTATGTGATATGACGATAGTTTTTCTCAGAAGAAATGCTGCTGAAGTGAGTCTCAGGGCAGTTCTAGACATTATGTTCATGTGTTTGTGTGTTCATATATTGAGGCGTCACGCGCGCTTCAGTATGTGTAGTAAACTAAACCGATTCATATTTAAATAGTGTTTTTAGTAGACGCTTTCTATATCGCATTCTGTGTTTTCCACATGGGAAATCATAGTGCCCTACTCTTCGTTTCATCTTTTGGCTAAAATTGACTAGAATCTCGGATGTGTTTCCACACTGTGAGTAGATCAGCTGTAAAGGCAGAGTAGTGTGAATGACCCTCAGGGCTGAGAGGAGGAAAGAGAGACTGGTGTCACAACTCATTGTAGGAAAGTTCATACAGTCTTCAGGAAGGATCGAATCAAAACTTCTACAGAAACATTAGCAGAGGACGGTGCAAGTTCTGACACTGTCAGGCTGTGCGTGCTTCTTTCTGCAGAGCAGAACTGTAATGATCCTCACGATACAGATGTGTGGGAAACACTGCAACAGCACAGATAGTAACCCGAGTCGGCTAAACGGGAAGCTTGCGTGTCCAGACTAGTGTTTTAATATAGTCTACGCAATAGAATTAAACACACCACCAACTGAAGAGCTCAGATCAGGTGAATCTGATATTATGAGTGCATGAAGATAACGCCAGCGTTCCACCGGCCTAATGACCCTATACACAGGTTGGATTCTCTTGATTTGTCGGAGCGTAACGTGAGCCAGACGTGTTGTCAGTCGCTGAGGTCAGACGTGTTCGACATGCGCTCTCGCACTGATTTACCGAAGGCAAGCCGCCGCTGAGACACGCAGCTATCAGACGGAGAGCGGGTATATGCTGTGAGTGTGGCCTGATGGAGGGCTTGACCGTGAGACGCCGATGAAGACAATAGATGTGTTTCCGTCCACCTATTTTCATATGCATTTTGGAACATGGCATAAAAAACAAGCCAAGATGCTCATAAATTCTAAAAATGCGCATAAAAAACTTATGTGCACAATTGAGTAGGATAAACTAAGAATAAATCTGCATAAACTAAGATGGAAACTCATTTACCTTGTGTTTCATCTGCTCGCTCTGAGACGCAAGTCATTTATTATATAAGAAAACGATTATATTCAGCGGCTTCTCCTGCTTTTCTTACTGATATTTAGTGCCAGCCCACATGAAAAAAATACTATAATCATTTATAGTAAATACTGTAGTGTTTTTTAACTATATTAAAGTACATGAATGAATTTGTTGTGGTAATTCTATAGTTGCTGTGGTAATATAACAACTATAGTAATATACACAAGTGACTGTACCCAATAGTTTTCTACAACTATAGGGTATATTATAACTAGAACAGTTTATCAGTTCGCCATAGTTAATACTACAGCTTGCTGTAGTGTTGTAAATACTATAATATGTGACCCTGGACCACAAAACCAGTCATAAGAGTCAATTTTTTGAAATTGAGATTTATGAATCATCTGAAAGCTGAATAAATAATCTTTCCATTGATGTCTGGTTTGTTAGGATAGGACAATATTTGAAAATCTGGAATCTGAGGGTGCAAAAAAATCTAAATATTGAGAAAATCTCCTTTAAAGTTGTCCAAATGAAGTTCTTAGCAATGCATATTACTAATCAAAAATGAAGTTTTGATATATTTACGGTAGGAAATTTACAAAATATCTTCATGGAACATGATCTTAATATCCTAATGATTTTTGGCATAAAAGAAAAATCAATAATTTTGACCCATACAATGTATTGTTGGCTATTGCTACAAATATACCTGTGCTACTGAAGACTGCTTTTGTGCTCCAGGGACACATATATACAGTAGTATACACTTTACTATAGTATGGTTCAAAAACACTATAGTATTTTTTCATGTGTGAGTTTATCAGGAAGTGAGGATTTTGTTCTCAGACTCCTTGGATGGAAATGTTTTTATGTTTTAAGATAATTGTCATGTTTGGGTGGAATCACAGCTGTGACGGAGAGCAGGAAGAGGCGCGAGTGTCTGCTGGAGGAGGATCTGATAAGCGCTGGCCCAGGCAGGCAGGCAGGTTTGAGCCTGGCTCTGCTGGAGGAGGGACGTGACTCCTCGCAGGTCTGCGCAGACAGACAGACAGCAGCAGTGAGGTCATGCGGAGCTGTTTTGTTTGGGGTTGCCACCTCAGCGATGAAGTCACCTCACGCAGGGCCAGCTGACATCAGAGCTTCACACCGCCAGCCCTAGTGCTCAGCTCTGATCTGATGTTTGTGTAGCTGTTCACTATGACTTCTGTGATTCAGAAAACCCAAACAGAATCGCAGAATCCAGTCATAAATATGGATTTTACTGCATAACACAGAATGTCACGGAATTTGCCACATTTTGGATGAATAAATCAAAATTAGGTCAGCACATTTAAATTCAAATGGCATATGGACTAGTGTCTGTGAGTATTTAAATATGAATCTGGCATGCTCTGCATCTCTGTGTGAATGAATGGCGCAGACGTGCGGTTTCGTTTACTACACACATACTGAAGCATGTGACGCTCAGTGTTTTCAGCCTTATGAACACAAACACATAAACATAATCTCTACAACTGCTCTGAGACTCACTTCATCAGCATTTTACCGCTTCTTTTGAGAAAAACTCAATCATCATATCATACACACACACAAACTTGAAGGCTCTTTACAACAGCCCGTCAAAATAAAAGTGTGGCTAGTTATTGTAATGTAGTTCAGGTAAGATAGTACTACTGCTAATAAGAAAACATTATAAACATCATTTTTAAGGAATATTTACCAGAAAAATGATTTACAATATTTACCAGAAAAATTTAAATACACTATATTTAATAATAACACAGAATTTCTGAAAAAATATAAATCAATCATTTAGAGATGCTTTTGTTTATTCAAATTTAATGAAACCTTTCAAATGTAATCCAGAAAATTAATGGAAAACAGAATTTGGTATAAATAAAAAAAACAAAAAACAAATCATAGGGCCTTAAAAAATGTAAATTTTGTTCAACTTTTAATAACTTGCTGTTAAATTGTTTACATTTCATAATTTGAATTAATTAGACATGCTTTTTGATTAATAAAATTTAATTTGACCATTAAAACAGAGTCAAGAAAAATTCAAATAGAATTTGGGAGGAAATAAAACGGATTTTATAGGGCCCTACATTGTTGTTTTAAATGTGGCTGGTGTGAACAGATCATGGTTCTGAACTGACCCGCATCCGCAAAAGAATGATACCAACAGGGTTGCCAGGTTTTTACAACAAAATCCACCCAATTGTTTCTCAAAACTAGCCCCATCATGTAGCCCAGTTCCACGGGAAAACTATGGAGACGCTCACGCAGCACGCCGTCATACGGAAGTAAACACGGACGACATAAAGCAAGCGATTATGTGTTTATTTATAGTGTGATCTGCTGCAGCAGCCAGTCAAATTATGCGCAGACAATATGAAAAATTTAGACACAAATTGCATTTTGTAACTTTTATGATACAAGCCCTCATGTTTTGCTTGTATAGAGTTGTCACTGTAATATTTGTGAGTTCTGACACATCACTGTAGTTCCAGTGACTACCTTTCACAACTGTCTTGATAACTTTGGCTATGTAAAATCTTCAAAGTGACTCCATGAGCACAGAATCATGACGAATGTTGATCTGGAGTGACGGCACATGACCGTTCAGACTGCAGTCACATTTCAAAACATCTGACCTGGATCAGATTTAGGACCACATATGGAAGTGGCACAAATCGGAATTGAAAAGATCAGATTCCATGTGCTTTGTGCTGTTCACACTGTCATGACAAAACCTGATCTGAGTCATGTGTGAGCAAATAAAAATCAGATTTGGGCCACATTTGCCTCAGAGGACCACTGGCACGTCCAGCATCTGTCCCATCGGTGGCCATCAGGACATACGTCTACAGAGAGTTAGTGCTGGACATTCACATTTTGGACCAGTTCTGACTGGTAAAACCCTTTCCTTCAGATCAGAAGAAACCTGCTGCTGCAGCAGGAATCAGTGTATGTCTTCTGTCCATCAGCATGATCAGATGTGTGGTTATCTCCAGTGTCTATAGTGGGCAGTGTAAAACAGATGCTACTGGAAGATTAACAGGCTCAGACCACCAGTGGCAATCCCATTGGCTCTGTCTTGCTGAGTTTTGATGTTGTTTGATCATGCTGTTTCTGTATGTGATCTGGTGAAGTATAGCACTAACAGCATGAAGGAGATGCTATTCTGTTCCCAGAAAATACATATTTCTTGGTGCAGTTGAACAGTTTGGATTTGAAAGCGTCTGCTGAATGAATATAAAGCTCTCATTGTTTGAACTCAGTTCTCTCAGTCTTTTTTTATTAGTTATTATGTGGAAGATGTTTCATTCATCTGTGAGGCTGTTAGGTGAGTCTGAGCATGTTTTTTGCTTGTTTTTACAGGTGGTGTGACAGCTGATTTCTCCACATCATGACTGCTCACAGATATCTGGAGATGCTCATTACGTGTGCACTACATGTCTGAGCATCTGCTGTTTCCGTTTACCATGCTTTGACTGCAGATACTGGATCGCTCAGACTGTTTTCTACTGTACGTCATTTGTGTTCTACAGATTGGTCAGTACACTGTTCCAGTCATGCTAAAATATTCAATACACACAGTTATGATGTTGAAACTCTTCTGTTAAACTTTTTTTTTTTAAATAAAGTTTATACACCAGGGGCTAGATCTTCTAGCTATCTAAAAATATTGTTTTAATAGAAATTGTGCTAATATTTCAATAATATAGCAGTGTTGTTTTATAAAGAAATAAATGCTGTGCTATATTGTGAAAAACATTGTTTGTGGCATTATTACTGTATCACAATCTAACACGACCTTCTTGTACCCTATTGCTGGGTGTATAATTAATATATTATTTTTGCTTAAATAAAAGAAAAGCAGTGGATTGAAGCAGATCTTAACTGGTACACTGGTGGTGACATGCACACAATATTAAAAGTTAATAAAAACACAAACTTTTACAATTATATTTATTATACATTTGCAATAACATCACCGTTGGAAATTCCCCCAGAAGACTGTTCTCAAGACTATCAACATCTTTACATGCAAACAGCAGCTCAAACCGGCTCGCAAAGTATAAACATTGACTAATTAGTAATGTTAGTCTTATCTGACATTGACTTACTGCAATCAATATGTGTGTGTGTGGCAGACATCCTGTTTACCTGCTGTCTGCTGCAGATTTATTGAGCTTCATTAATCTGAAACAAGTCCTGCTGTATCTGCGCGTGACTTCACCGATGCAGCGCTGGCCTTTCTTCCTGCTCAGTACCTGTTAGGCTGGAATTGAGTTGATCTGAAATCGGAAATTCTGAGGAAAGACAGCCATGAATTTCTCTTGACTGAAATTCAAGAGAACAACCTTATACTGCATCATGAATAAATGTGCCTCATTTTCCATGTGTTTATGGGTGAAAACTTGTCGAAACTTGTAGAAAACAATTGGATATTCCAATGATAAAACAATAATTACCTTATTTGTGACCCTGGAGCACAAAAGCAGTCTTCAGTAGCACAGGTATATTTGTAGCAATAGCCAAAAAAACACTGTATGGGTCAAAATTATCCATTTTTCTTTTATGCCAAAAATCATTAGGATATTAAGATCATTTTCCATGAAGATATTTTGTAAATTCCCTACCGTAAATATATCAAAACTTCATTTTTGATTAGTAATATGCATTGCTAAGAACTTCATTTGAACAACTTTAAAGGAGATTTTCTCAATATTTTGATTTTTTTGCACCCTCAGATTCCAGATTTTCAAATAGTTGTATCTCAGCCAAATATTGTCCTATCCTAACAAACCATACATCAATGGAAAGCTTATTTATTCAGCTTTCAGATACTGTAGAAATCTCAATTTCACAAAATTGACTCTTATGACTGGTTTTGTGGTCCAGGGTCACAAATATCCTTCAAGCTCATCAAAAAGGATAGTAATAATAATACAGCCTTCTTAAATGATTCAGCATGGCCTTTCTTTGTGAGATTCAGCTCTGCAGTGTGTCTTTGCGTATGTGCCAGACAGAGATGGATTACATATTGTGTATCCAGTCAAATCTTATGGATTCCCTCCATGATAATTTCCTATTCAAGTGTCGTTCAACGTCGGCCAACAGCAGGGCTCAATAACGCCCGTCCGCTGAAGTTACGAGCCCAGCGGGGTGCCGCAGGGCAAGAAATATTATTTGTGGGATATATTTGTCGAAGAGGGGAGTCATTTCATACAGAAGCGTTTCGACGTTATTTCACTGTGTAGCCAGTAAAAGGTCCTGCCGTGGGTTTTTACGAACAATGATGTTTTGGCAATTAAATTTCATGACATCTTTATGGCGCTATCTCCGCTCGGCACCATTAGCATGACCACAATGCTTTCCCCTTCTCGCTCGCCTTTCTTTTTTCTCTTTTTTTCTCACACGCAGAGAAAATGACCTCTCCGCCAATCTCAATTCACTGCACTTCTATAGCGCTGAATGGACAAACTCAACAAAGGTTGACATAATTTTCTCAGGCTTTGATTGGCCCCCAGCGTGCCCCACAATGACATCAGGCCCCCCCCCCCCCCCCCCGCTGGATGCTGGATCGCCAGGGTTATTTGGCATCGGCCCGTTTGGCTGGTGTTAATGAGTGCGGGCAGCGATGGCAGTGTTTTGTGTGGTAAACAGTCCTGGGAAATGCAGGGAGGGCACATCCGAAACCCCCCCGCTGCTGCGGGAACTTTCACATGGGCCGTCCACATGAACACATTCGTACGGAAAACTGCAACTGCATATTATCCAGTTTACAAAACATTTTGAGTCTCAAATACTAAAGAATGCTATTTTCTTGAAACTACATAAAAACCCTTGTCAGACCAACAAAATTACCCCAAATGTTGTCCCAACTAGTCAAACACCGTTGTCTGAACAAATAATTTCCTATTGTTGAAATGTTAAGGCTTCGTGAGTTCCCGGCATGAATAAGTTATGCAGTTGCTGTTTTAGGATTATAGTTTTGCTGTTTGCTGACTTCATTTAAACTTTTTTGTTGTTGTTTTATCATTGTTGTTGTGTTGTGGTGTAAAGAGCTCATCTGTTTAGCATTTGTTGATTGCCACCATTCTTGACTATGTTCAACCACTTCTATCCCTTTCCTGGATATCTTAGTCTTGTAAGATGTTTTACAGTGATGTCTATATATGTTATTTCTATAACAATTCACTGTCATTCTTAAATACACATAAAATTGATAATGTGGAGGCTTTTTACACATTATTTTTTCATCCAGGAAACAGAAAAAATAAATGATCTCAATGACATTAATTGTTGTTTCAGCTGCTGTGACAAGAATTTTTCTGTTAGCAAAATAAGACAATCAGCACTGTATAAACAAACTAATTTACGTTGGCTAAACAAAGTATCTTTACTGAGAAGAACTAAAAAAAACTATTGTTGAGATAACTCAAAAGTCTTACTGCATCAAGTTGCCTTATTTTTTTCTTTTCTTTTTTTTTTTTTTTTTTAAGCACGCAACTTCGGAGGCGGTGAACAAATAAATGGAAGTGGCCGTCTGTCAGTGGACAGGGGGTTGGTGCGTGTCTCTCGGAGGATATGAAGTGATTAAAGGAGCTGTGTGTTGGGAGAAGCCTGCTGTGATGAATTTTTCCTGAATTAATTACAGAAGCTTGTGCCAAAGGGGATTTTCTCAGTCCTCCAGCACCACCTCCCTGTGCTTCTTTGTTTCCTCATGACTCCGTCCAATCACATGACAGGAATTAAATCCCTAAGTCACACCCGTAAATCTCCAGCCCTCGCTCAGCTGCGGCTCCCTTTTCAGCAAGATCTTTTTTTCCCTGTCTTGCCATTTAAAGGAAAAGTTTGTCCAGATATGAAGAAGCTGTCATCGGTTACTGACCCCGTCATTCAAATTCTGCGTGACTTGCTTTCGCTCTTTTCCGTACTGCCACTGTAGACAGTGACCGCATCTGCAAAAAGAACAAAAGAGCTTCTTTAAAGTACCATTAAAGTAAGCACTTCTGAAGCTTTATAAAAGCTTTGTGTGGAAGACAGAGGGCACCATGCTTACTTTCGATTCAAATAGGCCTCGACTAGATGCCAAACATTATCAGTTTTCACGTGTTATAATCGATTACAGTGCTCCAGAATGGGATAGAGAACAGGATTTGAGCGTTTCAACGGATAGCGAATTGAGTTTCAGTCTGCTCTACGGGTTTGAAGTGACTCGAGGGAGCAGTTGAAACTGATTGAGTGTGATAAAGGTTGCTGGTTAATCACTTTACGCCGGTTGCGTAAGGAGACCTTGATTATGAGCTGTTTGTCTCGCTGTCAGAAGCATGTGACGTCAATGTCTAAATTCCCATTTTTTTCTTCTGCAATAGCCTTCCAGGCCTTCAGAGGCTCTGTTGGCCAAAACCTATCTGTGGGTTTTCCAGCTGGGGACCTCTGACCTCGTGCAATGAAATATATTTTTCTCATTGGTGGAGCTCCAAAACCCCAACAGCCTCGTAGGTACAAGTATCACACACATACAAATGGCCATTTCCCCTTGGAGGAGCCGTTAATGAGAATAATTTGAGGCTGAAGCTTAAACAGGGCCCGGTGCCAAACCCCGCTGCATGTGAATGCTCGCACAGCACGCTTTAAGCTCCATCCAAACCATTTCCTCAAAACGCCACTGCCTCCCAAAGAATGACAGCAGAATAGAAAAAAAGTCCAGAATTATTCCTCGCGGCCCCAACGCCAGTTGAAGCTTTATTTCATGACTGTACACTATTCCTGTGACCTCACAAATATGCCCAGAGACGGACTGTTGAAGACATTTCACCGTTCATTAGCACTTTCCCGTCTTTCATCCGATACCTGAACCAAGGACGCAAGACACCTTGGACACATCTCCTGGTGCCACTGTGACGGATGTTCAGCCAGGACTCTTTTCACATGTGTATGCTCCGCTGGTTTATTCCTTTTAATAGGCTTATTAAGTGGACTCATTACTAACGCCCAGGGCAGACGTTAGCCAAGTCTTCTTGCCTGTCAGGAGAGCGCTGATCTCCGCGTCGCTCTGGGCGTTTGGCAGCGCGGGCCGCGGGCGTTGGGCTGGGCCGCTGCGGGCGGAGGCCTGCCAGTTTGGATGGGCCGCACATGTATCGGTTACTGCTGGCTGCTGCAGGGTGTGTGGGCGTACAGGAATATGAACCACACCGCTGAGCTGGATCACTCTCTCTCTGCGAGCATGAGAAAACTTTCCAAAGCAGTCCCTCAATCTGCTGACCTTTAATAGAAATCTCTTGCTTCGTCACTGTGCACGTCAAATATCATTTCTTCATAAAACAGATGCGGTCCGGGGCCTGAACTTTCCGGTCTGGCTAAAGTGCTTGGTATTAGGAACAGCTATGATGTGAAACCGCTGTTCACTTTGACTGAAGTCATTTATTTATTTGGTAAATATAATCCGTTTTGCATCGGGGTCCTAAATTAAAAGTTAAAATCACTAAATTAAAAAAAGTATATATCTATATATATATACACATATAGATATGATCATTTATTACATAATTCCTCAAAGCTAAGCAGCAAAAACCTGCCAGAAGACGTGTTAGAGTTGGATGTTTCTGTTGAATATTGCTGTCTGTTTCTCTCTCATTCGCAGCGAGGGAGGGTGGGGGCTTGCGGTGCGGCGGCCAGCAGCTACACTGACATCCATGGGAATCTGGAATTCCATTCAGCAGTAATCATCTCCATCAATACAGCGAGCAGGGGAGGAGGAGGGGGAGCTTTGAGAGGACCAATGGAGGCAGGGCAAACTTGAAAGGCAGAGGAACTGACATCTTAAATCTCAAAGATGGCACTCCCATTTGGTGCCGCTAGGAGTGCAGGCACTCTCCATGATTACTGAGAGCACATCTGCGATTGGCTGATGAGCGTGAGGCCGCAAGTAGAGCCACATTAGCTCGGTACAAATCCTTCATCACGCTCCACCTGGCACAGTGGCTTCCTGAGGGAGTCTCCTTCGGTTGAAATCATGTTCACTTTCTGGGCGTCCCCTCCTCGATCCAGTCCAGTCCCCCCAATGCCCAGGCCCAAGACAAACAGCCCAATTGTCCTTGACAGCAGGATGTCAAGAGTGATATTACCATGTTGCGTTGTATCTTCTTTTATCTGCTTGTCCAATCAAAGAAGATTCCACGTTGTTATTTAAATTCAATGTAAATTTAAGCCATTTAGTGATCCAGTTTCACATCTCTCTGTTACTAGAAGTGTTCTTTTGAAGTCAGAAGAACTGACCTGTAATTCAGTGGCGTTCTCTTAAACGAAAAGCTTCCAAAAGGAGATTTTGCAGAGATGTTCCACAGAAGATCCATTTTAGGTTCCTTTCAGTGAACAGTTCATAAAATGACCGCTTTTTCCACTATAAAGAACTTGATAGCACTATATACTTATAATATTAATTACAATAACTAGGTAATAACTAGGTACTAACCCTGAACCTACCCCTAAACTTAACCTTACCCTATGTAGTTACCTTATATTACCAGAACTTTCTTAGGTTGGTACGTTATAAGTTCATGTTAGTACACGTACTGTAAAATAAAGTGCAACAAATAACTTTTTGTGGTTCCATGGATGTCCTTCATGGAACTATAGATGCCAAATAAAGAACCTTTATTTTTTTAGAGTGCACCTGTGGTTTTTACCTGTTATCTGAGGAAGAACCTCTTGAGGTCAAAAGCTATTTCGAGTCCAGGAAGTTTATTGAGTGTCTTGATATAATACAGGTTCAGTTGAGAGGTTATGAACGATTGTGTCACAGATATGCCACTTCGCATGTGTTATACAACCAGCAGATTTTTTAAAAATGTACAACGCTACATGATTATTCCTGTCTCATAACACATGCAATATTTTATGTAATTTTGTGCGGGTATCCTGATTCACCTTTGCCTTCTCTGCTGTAGATATCAGAGGTGGTTTCACTCCATTCAGGTGTGGTTTGAGATTATTGTTGAGCTCAGGCCTGCTGTGATAAAGTATCTAACAACCTCTGTCTACTTCAGATACAACTCATTTCACCTGAGCTGCAGGCTGGAGCTGAATGAATGAGCGAGGCCATGCATGAGGGATTGTTTTTAGCGTGTATGCTGGTATCTGACAGATGCTATCAGGCGGTCATGTTTTTGAGTGAATGGATTACGCGGCGAGGCGCATGCACCGAGGCTGGTGTACGTGTCAGGCTAGCAGTTTCAGGTCTGTTCAGCGCTTCTAAAGGAGCCGCCGCTCATGGGGAACTCTCTGACCTACTGACCCCGGGACACTCTCAGGTCTTTTTTACAGGCAGCACTTGAATTTCATCAGGCGGTGTGGAGGGCTGAAGGGGAGGTGAGGAAACCATCTATCAAACAGGGACAGCTAGGTGACACGCTAGCCAGGTTAAGGACACAGATGCTGTGCTCCGCTGCTCTTCTCCTGGGGACCAGTGTTGGGGAAAGTTACTTTTAAAAGTAATGCATTACAATATTGCATTACTCCCTAAAAAAGTAACTAATTACATAACTTAGTTACTTTTAATAGAAAGTGATGCATTACGTTACTTTTTAAATCTGGGCAGGGCTTACTTGTTTGTTTTTAATATAAAAAGTTCTATTTTTGGCAAGTGTAAAAGCCCTTTCACACAAAAAGCCTAAATTCTAAATTCATGTCTGTACAGTAGAACGCCGCAGAAGAAAGTTCAACACTCTTCAGCAATAATAAAAAAAAAGAACAAATGTTAGTTTATCTTGAAGAATTTTTGGATATTAGTATGGTTGGATTGCATCATCGAAGATCAGCAGCAAAGACACTGGTTAATACAATGGGATTAAATGCATAAAGAATATTTGTATTATTTAACATATTTAATTATTGCAGATTTGCATCCTATTCTGAGTTTTTATTCATTTTGAGGAATACTGAATCTGTTTTTTTTTTTTTGTGAGTGAGATGAATCAATGCATGTTCACATTTATTCTAGAACTAAAGTAAAATCTTAAGGTCCTTGCACACTGAGTCCGAAATTCTCGTCCGAAATTTTCTCACGTTAAAGAATAAATACGACCTCATGTTGTGTCAATCATGTTTACACACTGCCTTCAAAACTTTCGTCCGTCATAAAAAAATTTGCATCAGTTTCGATTTTCTGAGTTTTCGCATCCGTTGCAAGAATTTTTATAGGAAAGGATGACGAATACGCAAAAAAACGAAAAAACGCATACGAAAAATTTGGACTCAAGGACCTGTGCAAGGACCTTTACTCCCAGTTTCTCTCAACATGGCGACAGGAGAGCTTTCAATCAATAAATGGGGAAAAAGTAACTGCCGTTACTTATTTGAAAAAGAGATATTTTCTTGTAAATTAAAAAGTAATGCATTACTTTACTAGTTACCTGAAAAAAGTAATCTGATTACGTAACTCGCGTTACTTGTAATGCGTTACCCCCAACTCTGGTGGGCCGCTCTCCGGCTCCCACGGTAGCTCCCTGGGCCCTGATAAACGGTGTCAGGGTCGGCCGGCCGGTCGATAGCCATCCTCTTATCTGGGTCAGCAGCGGTCATGTTTGCAGATGGTGATGGACGCCTGATTGAGCTGTTTTTCCTTCTTTTTCACACATATTGAACTGAGCCGTCGGGTCATGCACTCAAGGAAAAGCATGCACTAATGGCTCAGTGCTATGCGCAGAGTTTTTAGGCATGTTTACACGCAGAGGAATGTTGACTGTCAAGTGACATTACTGCGATTCATGGTCAGATGCAGGAACTGCACATTAAGCTTTCAGCCCATGTTAAAACATCTACAATATGTATTCATTATTAGAACCCAAAATTAGTTGTCAAAACCATGAAATGGAATACAAATCAAAATTTCTTATATTTTCCTGCATTTTCGAATGCATTCTTTTAGGAGTTTGAGGCAAACGTCAGAGTTAATAGTTAGTCAGTAATGAGAACTAGTCCCCAAACTATCATGTGACCCACTTATTTCTATAATAATTTTGACGTCATAAATATCTGTGTACTGCTGTGCATCCTGGCTTGTACTTTCAGATCAGTCCCAATTTGATGTTTAATCTGGGAGCACAGGCTGATTAAAATAATGACGACTAAGGGGTTTTTCTCTCTCGACTCATGTTCAAAGACATCTTTGTCCTTCAGTGCAACCTACTTGAAACTTTGCCCAGAAAGTTGATGCTGCCCGATTGTTATCAGCAGGCCCTAAAATCACCCTGTTTATATCCCTCTCTTGTAATTTAAACCACTTGCTTCTTATTAGAAATCTGAGATACGCTGCATGTTTCATCATCTTTTTTTCTGCTGTTTGTGTTTAATCTCATCTCATCCCTGTGTCAAATAAATTCCAGCTCATATCAGATGATATGAGAATGACAGCTTGAAACGGATATTGCTCCTCTGACAGCTCATTATGAAGATGGGCAGGTCTGGAACACAATGCATGGCTCCGTGCCACTGCTAATCTAGCCTGCCCTCTGTTTTAGCTCCGTCATATATGTGTGTGTGTGTGTGTGTATTCAGTGTGCTTATGTATAATTAATTGAAGTTGTTTTGGCCTCAGAACTGCTCCTGAAATACAGGAAGGAAACACATCTTCTCTGTAGTGACAGTTCAAAGAGAAATGAAAGTGAGATGTGAAAAAGTGAAATGTTACTGTATGCTAATTTTATACATCCACTAAAACAAGTGGGTGTTCATATTCCTGGACCATTCTGATTCTGTTTCAACTCTCTTTCATTTCAACATCTTTTCTGTCTTGCTCAACAGTTTCAAAAACTTTGTCATGGGAAAAAAAAATCATAGTGATCAAAATAATGATCACTCAACATTTCATCAACATTTCATCTACTGGTAGTGGTCCTTAAAACTGCATCTGTGGTGTTTATAATCTTGTGAAAATATGATTATTTTAAGATTCAGCACTAACCTTATCAAAGCAAGGTAAGAATAAATATGGTTATACATAGGATACCTAGTAATTTTGAATGTTTTGAATGTTGAATTGAATGTTTGTTATTTGCAATTATGTTGATAACCTTTCTTTGTAACTGTATGTTTTCCCTTTGTTCTTGCAAACTGAGAGACAGCACGTCACAGATACCATCCATACAAACTAAGATGCATTTTGCCCAGGTCTTCTTTTCAGAAATCATTATTGCATGTCCAGTAGCGTTCAGAGCATTACATGTAAAATGCCTCTTTGCGCTGAACCTACAAAAGCACCATGGGAATGGATTCTGGACCAGACACAATTTCCATCCTCTGCCAAAGAGATCCACTCATATGGGAAACTGGCCCTGGAGGGGAGACGAATCTGTGTGTTAAATTAGAATTTTTTTTTTTTTTTTTTTAAATGTGGCACTTTCATGGAATATAACCTAAGCAGACTAATTTCGCTAAACTCAACATTATGAATAATTTTTTAACCCACTCCATTAGAGTCCATTAACATAACGTGAGTCTCTGAGCCTCACTGGACACGACTCAGCAAATCCATTTGCTAAAATAACAGTATAATTGCGCTAACCTGCTCTCCAGAGATGATTTCCTCTGCGCAGACACAAATATTCACTTAATATAGGCGGTTTGATTTGGAGGGGGAGATGCATAGCTGTGGATATTGTCCAGACACTGGGGAGACGTGTGGCGTTGAATGGCAGAGGTGTATCCTCACAGATGTGCGGGACATGACGCAAACTAAGTAGCCAGGAAGTCCGCTGGCCCATGGTGTGGCGTGCCAGTTTGGATTGACAAAATGGTTCTCCGTAATAAAGGTTTCATTCACCCACAAGACTACTGCTATGAATGTGAATGTGTTTTTTAGCCGTCTGTATGCGGAGACATGTTCCGATCAGAGGGGGCCGTGGGGACATGTTAAATTGGGACGTTAAGTGGTGGAAGAGAGTGGGTGGCTTGCAGTGACTGAGTTTGACAGCCTGCGTGATTTTCCATAGAGCAGGACCAGGCCCGGCTTGTGGGTTTGTGGAACCTTCAGCAATATAATGAAAATAAGCCCCATCAGTGAAAAAATTCCCAGAACATAAAAACATCAATAGCACTACTAGCACGTGATGAGTGCTTTCTTTCTTGTTAGTTATCTTTCTGTCATCTTTTGCTTAATATGTCACAACTGAAAGGTGTGTTTTGAGTGTTAAATGTTAAAGCCCATGCTCAGTTAAATCCATTATGTAGAAATGGGCAAACTAGATTGGTCCTGCTTGCTCAATTTAAAGGAATGGTTCAGTTGTGTCAAAATACTATGCTCACTTCCTGGGTCCTTGTGTTGGAAGGGGCACATTGGGTCCAATACTGTCTATCACCTAAACCAGGATTGTCCAATCTTGCTCTTGGAGAGCCACTGTCCTGCAGAGTTCAGCTCCAACCCCAATTAAACACACTTGAACCAGCTAATCAGTCTGCTCAGGATTGCTAACTTCTGGAGCAGGATGGAGCTCAACTCCGCAGGATATTGGCCCGCTGGGAGCAGGTTTGGACACGCCAGACCTATAAGATGGTCCAGGCCTGAATGGGACTGCACACATGGTCTTTTGAGAATGGACAAGACCAAAGGAGTTCAAACTCTTTCCTGGAGGATCACTGTCCTGCAGAGTTTAGCTCCAACCCTAAACACACCTGAAACAACTAATCAAGGTCAACAGACTCAGGCCAGTGGTTCCCAATCCTGTTCCCGAAGAACCCGCAACACTGCGCATTTTAGATGTCTCCCTAATCAAACATGCTTGATTCAACTCATCAGCTCATTAGTAGAGACTCCGAGACCTCAAATGCATGTCAGATAAGAGAGACATCACTGCTCCTGGCAAATGTGTTGGAGCTAAACTCCTCAGAATATTGGCCCACCAGGAGAAGGTTTGGGACATGGGATGGGCCATCCCTGAACAGGACTGCACACATGGTCCCTTGAGAAAGGACTAGACCAGAAGAGTCCAAACTCATTCCTGGAGGGCCACTGTCCTGCAGAGTTTAGCTCCAACCCTAAACATACACACTCAAACCAACTAATCAAGGTCATCAGACTCACTAGAAACTTCCAGGCAAGTGTATTGGAGCTGGTTGTAGCTAAACTGGACATTGGACTCGACTGAGCCACTGACCACCCTGCATGTAAACACTGTTTTGGAATATTGGAAATTCTGTCAGTTTTATGTGGTGCAAGAGGTACACTGATGAGCACATCTTTGTGAGAGTGATAGTGTGAGAACACGTGGGATTTAATTGGTTCTTTGTGGTCAAGCTCTTACTCTATTGTGATATGGGTGCAGAATGAGAGGGGAGGGGCTGAGCGTCATTAGAAAGTGTCACCTGTGGCCACTTGCAAGTAATACCTTTGGGAACTGGCTGTTTTTAACGTCTCCACTGGGGATTTTCTCCATTTATGGAGATCCCTTTTATACAACCCTCTTACGCAACTCCTTTGTCACGCTAGACCAGGGTTTCTCAATCCATTCCAGTGCTGCACATTTTGAGTATCTCACTAATCTGACACGGCTCATTTAGTTCATGGAGCCCTCTACTAACGAGCTCATGAGAGAATCAGGTGTGCGGACGATATGCGAAATGTATAGTGCTACAGTATAGTGCCATAAAGTGGCCTCAGCTGCACTTTGATAAGTTGGAATATCCCCCTAAAAGTCTCTTCATCACACTTTCAGATGCTGTGCAACGAGATCGCTCCGTTGGTTAGTCAGGTTTTGCATCTCATAGCGCAAAGTCACATGACTTTTTTGTTGTGCAAGGAGGAATTTATTCGGAAAATGCGTTTCCATCTCCCATTATTTGCATTAACCCATTTTCGCAAAACCACCTTAAGCGAGTTTAAACATTTTTTTGCGATTGGAATTTTTATTCGAAATTTGGCGTTTCCATCACTTGTTTCTGATGTGATACTTTAAAATGCACATTAAAACAGGGTAATGGAAACATACAAGGCAAGGCAAGACAAGTTTATTTATATAGCACATTTCATACACAGTGGTAATTCAAAGTGCTTTACATAAAAGGAAATAAAATAGTCATTAAAAAATAATCACAGCACAAAGTTCCAAAGAATTAAACACAAAAGTTCAAGGAATTAGAAATTGATTTAAAATGAATTTAAAAACAGAAATAGAAAATGATTATACATAAAATACAGTGCAGTCAGTTCGGACGTAGCACAGTGCTCATTCAACAAATGCACAGCTAAACAGATGAGTTTTGAGTCTGGATTTAAATGTGGCTAATGTTTTAGCACATCTGATCTCTTCTGGAAGCTGGTTCCAACTGCGGGCAGCATAATAGCTAAAAGCGGACTCCCCTTGTTTGGTGTGAACCCTTGGTATTTCTAACTGACTCGATCCTAATGATCTGAGTGGTCTGTTAGGTTTATATTCAGTGAGCATATCAGCAATGTATTTAGGTCCTAGGCCATTGAGTGACTTATAAACGAGTAAAAGTACTTTAAAATCAATCCTAAGTGTAACTGGAAGCCAGTGTAAGGACCTGAGGACTGGTGTGATATGCTCAGATTTTCTGGTTCTAGTCAGAACTCTGGCAGCAGCGCTCTGGATGAGCTGCAGCTGTCTAATGGTCTTCTTTGAAGGCCGGTAGGTGAGGAGACCATTACAATAATCCACCCTGCTGGTGATAAAGGCATGAACAAGTTTCTCCAAGTCTTGATTGGAAACAAACTTAATTCTTGCAATGTTTTTGAGATGATAGTATGCTGATTTAGTTACTGCTTTGACATGACTACTAAAACTGAGGTCTGCCTTCAGAAAGACACCAAGGTTTTTTTACTTGCTTTTTAGTTGTTTGACCCCTAGAGTCAAGATATGCATTCACCTTGAAAACTTCATCTTTTGTTTCCAAAATGCAATGACTTCAGTTTTCTCCTTGTTTAACTGAAGAAAGTTTTGGCACATCCAACTGTTAATTTCTATCAATGCATTGGCAGAGGGAGTCGATGGGGCTGTAGTCATTTGGAGATAAGGCTAGGTAAATCTGGGTATCATCAGCATAGCTGTGATAGGCAATTTGGTTCTTCCTCATTATCTGACTTAGTGGGAGCATATACAGGCTAAACAAGAGCGGTGCAAGAATCGAGCCTTGTGGGACTCCACATGTCATGGCCGTCCACTTAGACTTATGCTCTCCTATACTCACATAATAACCTCTCCCTTCTAAGTATGACCTGAACCATTTGAGTGCCATTCCAGAAAGCCCGACCCAGTTTTCCAGTCTCCCTAGAAGTATGTTATGATCGACAGTGTCAAACGCGGCACTAAGATCTAGTAATACCAGCACTGATATTTTGCCAGAATCAGAATTAAGGCGAATATCATTTATTATCTTAATGAGTGCTGTCTCTGTGCTGTGATGCGCTCGGAAACCAGATTGAAAATTGTCCAGGTATCCATTTGAATTTAAGTAGTTGTTCAGCTGATTAAAAACTACCTTTTCAATAATCTTACCTATGAATGGAAGATTTGATATTGGTCTATAGTTATTCAACATGGTGTTATCAAGATTGCGCTTTTTCAAAAGGGGCTTAACAACTGCAGTTTTCAGGGAGTTTGGAAAAGTCTCAGAAAGAAGTGAAGTGTTCACTTCTAAGAGATCTGCTTCTAAACAGTCAAGCACACTTTTGAAAAAGATGTGGGAAGTGAGTCAAGATAGCAGGTTGACGATTTAAGGTGCTGTACTATTTCTTCCAAAAAATTTGCTATCAATTGTTTCAAAAACAGACATAGTCACTTCTTTTTGAAATTGCGGTTGAATCTGTGTGACCTCTGCATAACTTGAGGATGTGCCAATCGCCTTTCTGATATTATTGATCTTCTCAGAAAAGAAGGAAGCAAACTCATTGCATTTGCTGTCGGAGAGCATTTCACTGGGAATCTGACTTGGGGGGGTTTGTCAGTCTCTCAACAGTAGCAAAAAGAGTGCGAGTGTTGTTTAAGTTACTGTTTATAAGATTTGAGAAGAACATCTGTCTAGCTGTGGCTAGTTACACATTGAAAGCATCCGATCAGATTTTCTGCATTGTCTTTTCATACTCTGAACTGCTGTTGATTTTCTCCAAGGTGATTTTTGCTTACCAGTCTTCTTGCTGACCTTTACCGGAGCAATATCATCAATAACATTCTTAACTTTTGAGTTAAATGAATCCAGGAGAAGATCAAAAGGGTCTGCAGAAATGTTTGGTGTTAAAGATATAACCTTCATAAACAGCACACCAGTGTTCTCGTTAATGCATCTCTTTCTGACAGAGACAGATCTTGATTCATTGGTAACAGAGATCAATATATCAAAGAAAATACAGAAGTGATCAGATAGTGCTACATCCTTAATAACAATGGATGACATGTTTAGACCTCTACTGATGAGTAAATTTAGAGTGTGTCCTCGATTGTTTGTGGGTCCGTGCACATGCTGAATCAGGTCAAAAGTGTTTAAAACAGTTATAATTTCTTTTGCAGTTTTGATTTCTGCATTATCTACAAGAATATTAAAATCCCCTGCAATAGTAAAACAGTCAACCTCTGAAGAAATCATTGATAACAGTTCTGTGAATTCTTCAACAAAGGCTGGAGAGTATTTTGGAGGCCTGTAAATAATGATAAACAGAATGCGTGGAGCACCTTTCAGCACAATACCTAGGTATTCAAAAGACAAATACTGACCAAATGACACTTGCTTGCATTGATAAACATCTTTAAATAGAGCAGCTACACCTCCACCTCTCCTAACAGCTCTGCAGACACTTATAAAATTAAAGTTAGGAGGGGCTGTTTCATTGAGGACTGTTGCACTGCAGCTGTGTTCTAGCTATGTTTCATTTAGAAACATAAAATCCAGGTTGTTTGTGGTTATTAAATCATTGATCAGAAATTATTTATTTTTTAGTGAGCGAATGTTTAAAAATGCTAACTTGATGGAATTACATTTTGTCTCTACAGCAATCTTAGATTGATGCATTACAGGCCGCAGATTAGATGGGTCAGCCGTACGGCTTGAGAAGGCCTTAGACTTTCTATCACGTGATAAAACAGAAATATGGAAAGCTACAAGCACACTGGGTTCCCGCTTGTTCTGTAAACATTTGTGAATGTTGCTGCTAATATAGCGGGGACCCGACACATATCACTGAGAGCTGTTATCAGTTGTTTTTGGTTCACCTACAGCCGATGGAGGGTTTGGGCCCTGGCGTTGTGGCAGCGGCCAGAGAGCTCTCACAGGAGGAGGAGGGTGAGCTGGGCCCGCAGGCTTTGGTGGTTGGGGGGCCCGCCGTTTTTTAGTTGATATCTGGGGGCTTGCAGCGAAAGAGTGGGAGAGTTTGGTCCCAGCATACACCAGTTCCTCCATTTTCTGTGAGAAGCTTAGAAGTGGAGATGCTGGAGAGATGGATAAAGTGTCTGGTGAGATGGGCTCTGCTTTTGGTGTTTCTGGTGGCTGTGATATGTTTTACAGCATACAGCATACAGTCTGGACCACTTTGAACTTTATTCAAGCCAAGCACCACCCATCTCAAACAGTTTTTTAAAATGTACACTTTAGGGAGGGTTTATCAGAAATAACTGATAAAAAATGCTATACAAATAAAGCCTGCACTAAAAATGCCATAGTAGAACTAATGGACGTGCAGACTTTGTGGTCATAATTTCTGATTCTACACTATGGAAGATGCAGCACATCATGGCTTCAGTAGTCGCTACCAGTACCAGTGAATTTCACAAGTGATGGAGTTTAAAGATGTGTTTGTGCATTTGGAAGCACATTTTGTGAATCATAACTTGTACTCTATTAAGTGTTGGTCTGCCTACCAGCCCACAAATAAATCAAATAATTGTAAACAAATTAAACTTTGGTAACATTTTAGTTCAGGGACCAGTTCTCACTGTTAACTAGTTACTTATCAGCTTGCATATTAATTATTATTTATTAATCCCTTAATGCTACCCAATGCCTCATCTTAACAACTACATTACTAACTATTAATAAGCAGCTAATTTGGAGTTTGAAGAAAAAAAATGTCGTTAATAGTTAGTTAATAGTGAGAATTGGTCCCCAAACTAAAGTGTGACCAAAATTTAATTTGTTTAGTGCTATTCACAATTACACATTGTTTCAGAGCAGCTTTACAGAAATTCATAGTGTTATGGTTTAGAATACCTTAATCCCTTGTAGTCCACATACAGATGTTTAGAGCTGGGAAATACACTTTAAGAATAGTTATAATAGTTTTGTTTGAAGTTACTAGTTGGTTTTGCTGTGATATTGAGTATTATAAACGTGGTAATTGTGTATCAGTGCCATGATTAAAATTATGAATATTAAAGGGATAGTTCACTTTGAAATTAAAATTTGATATCTGTCAGCTTACCCCAAAGGCATCCAAGATGTAGGTGTCTTTTTTTCTTCAGTAGATCCAATTTTGATATTTTTAGGTCAAACCGTTCTAGTCTGTCAGTCATATAATGGCAGGTATAGGTCACTGTCTCTATAAGAGGGAAAAAGAACATGCACAGAGAAATCCAAATTAAACAATTCCCCATCGTAACTACACATTGATGGCCTAAGACACGAAACGAGCGGTTTGTGTGAGAAAACCAACAGTATTTATATCGTTTTTTACCTCTTGTACACAACCATGTCCAAGTGATCTGAGTGCGCGTCACATGACCTACCAGCGTCATAAACGTTGCATCACTGCTATTCATAAATCGCTCCCATGGCCTCATGGGATAGTAAAGTGTCCATCGTATGCACACTTCAGAATCCCGCCGGACGTAGTAGGTCATTCGTGTACTGTTTTATCCTACTGTGAATTCGGACATACACTTTTGTCACATGCTGTTTTTTGCCGTCTATATAGTAGGGAATTATGCAATTTTGGATGCAGCCAATTACATTATTTGCAGTGCTTCATGGGAGTGGGCATTACCTACTAGCTCATTTGGCGCAATTTGCTCAATGCAACTGTCTGATTGGTTGAATTTTCTGTGCAGAATCATGGGTAATGTAGTTTTTCACCACAAATTCAGCTACTGAAGAACATTACTTTAAAAGTAAGTTGAAGTAATGCAAAAGGATGGTTTGAACCAAGCATATACCATCCATTAACAACCTTGAAGCTCACAGAAGGTCTGTCTTTAAAGGTTTATAAGTTATTGCTATAAAAAAATTAAAAATGTTCTTATGGAGAAAATGAATGGAGTTTTTACTTCGGGAACTATCAAGTGCATCATCCAGCTATTTGAGGTGTACTTTTCTTTTTGGGATTTCCCCTGTGAACACACTAATCACAATACTTATTTTAAAAAAAGGCATAGAATAATGAAATATGCAAATTGGGAAAATGTTATATTTTATTTAATATTCATGAAATAAAATGCTTTCATGACTGTGTTTCATAAAGGGATCGTTCACCCAAAAATCAGTCAAAAATCAAAACAAATTCTGTTATTATTTACCGGTAGCCATTGACTTCCACAGTCTTTCCCCCACAGCATGGAAGTCAGTGGATACTGATAGCTGTTTGGTTACCAGCATTCATCAACATATCTTGCTCAACAGCTGACAGAATCTCACACAGGTCTGGAACAACATGATGATGACAGAATATTCATTTGAATGGTCTCTTTAACACGCTTAAGTACACTTTTGAAATGTGCAGTTTGTAATAATGTCAAATTAAAAGTACATTTTAAACCATGTTTTAATTGTTTGTTGTGCTTTGAAGAAGTGCACTTATTTTGACGTGTTGACTAACTAAAGGACATCTAAAGTGCTTGATTCTAATTTTAACTGTAGTGTGTTATATGATATTACGTTTGAACTTATATTTTAAATGTACTAAATTTCAGCTTCATCATTACAAATGTGTAATTATAAATATGTATATTTAAAGACATGACATACAACTTTCAATGGAAATTAAATTGAAGTTTACTCTAGTTTACCTTAAAAGCTTGTCAGTACATTTGTCTATATACTTTTTATTTCAAAGAAGTGATTATGAAATTCCATATAAAGATGTACTAAAGTGCTACTTAAGTGAGTCAAAAAACCACTGTAAAGTTCATCTAAATGAGAACTATATTTTTTAATTTATCAGCAAATAAAATGTGTCTGAAAACATACAGTGCATTCAGTTCATTAGTGTGCTAAAGTGTACTTTGATTCACACAGGGTAGTGACCACTGCTCTAATGAGCACAAAGGTAAATCTGACCAGTCTAGTGTTTGAGTAGTTCAGATCTCACCCTGCGATCCTCTGGTTCGCCCCGGGCGCTCGGCTGTCATGATGTCATCCACCTGTGCAGACAAGAATCTGCGGCCTATGTGGCAACACTCAACTAAATAAACTGGTTGCTGCTTCAGTAACCAAAGAACAGAGTCAGGAAGCCTTCACACATCATCCTAAACAATAACAGCAGAACGGGACAGGACGGAGGTCTAGATGAATCAGCCAGCGTTGATGGGACTGGAAGACTGCTGATAAGGGTCTGTCTGGGGCAGAAAATGACTCATGGCTGTGTGTTGGTATCTGTAAATCAGCAGATTGCATTTGACATTACAGAATGACTGTGGCATTAGGTGTGTGTTTGGTCGATACGTGAGATTGCATGCACGTTGTGCCCGTTTGATTTGGTCTTTTTGCGGTGACAGGAGCCAGAGGTGTTTTCTGGGTGTAGATGTGCCAAGTGGGCTATGATGGAGGCCCTGCACATGGGCATGTTCAGACAGGGCCTTCTCCAGCTTCCTGTATGCTGTATAAACTTGTGAGCGAGCAAATTGCTCGCAGATAATCATAGGCATTATTCCCGCCTAGATAATCATGCCTGCGCAAAGGGTTGTGGGTAATGATAGTGACTCTGGAAAGAGTGATGTCATTGAGGAGTGCAGAAGGCAGTCTGGAGCTGGCGGGCCGATTAAGGGCAAGGGCTCTGGTGCTTACAGTTCAGATCAATAATCCACTTTAGACATTCTACTCACTATACATAAGTACATGTACCTCACAACTACATGCCAACTAACTCTCATTAGAAAATGTATGATGTGACTGACCTAATGGAGTTCTGCAGTTATCTACGGGAGGCCTTTTCTGCAACAGGAAATAAATAAATAAGGTTATTACTCAGTTTTATCTCAAAATTCTGACTTTTTTTTATTGAATTGTGAGATAAAAAGAATTATGAGATAAAGTCAGAACTGTGAAATTAAAAAAGTCAGAATTGTAAGATAAAAAGGTCAGAATTGTGAGATAAAGTAAAAAGTGAATTGTGAGATTAAAAAAAAGTCAAATTATGAGATGAAGTCAGAATTGTGAAATTAAAAATAGCAGAATTGTGAGATAAAAAAACATTAAATTATGAGATAAATTCAGAATTGTAAATTTAAAAAAGTCAGAACTGTAAGATAAAAATGAATTCTAAAAATAAAAATATAAATGTGAGAGAAAATCAGAAATGTGAGATAAAGTCAGAACTGTGAGATAAAAAGTCTGAAATAAACTCAAAATATTAAGATAAAAAAATCTGAATTATGAGATAAAGTCAGGATTGCAAGTTTATATCTCAGAATTAAGACTTTTCCTCTCAGAATTGTAAGTTTAGAGCTTTCTGAGTTTTTGCGACAATGTCTTGCAGTTTTGTGAGATCTGAACTGCTCTCACTATTGTGATTTTATAACTTTCAATTATGAGATATAAACTCACAATTCTGAGAAGAAAAGTCCTAAATGTGAGATGTAAACTCACAACTGAGGGCAGTCGTGGCCTAATGGATAGAGAGTTGGACTTGTAACTAGTGATCGACCGATATTGATTTTTTATAACCGATACCGATACCAATTATTTGCATGTTTATGTGCCCGATAAC
>JAFVLL020001682.1:0-17082 GCA_021397915.2 Tor tambroides
CCCCCCCCCCCTACTGTTAGATGAAATTTACGCCCTTGATTGAGTGTATGCATAAACTGATGAACAAATTACATTTGACTACATTGACTAACAAATGAGTCTTGCATTTTTACATACGGCTGCGTTTGGCCTCTTGATCTCCCTCCTCATCATTATCAGGGTCGATGTCCTCAGCTTGTGTGATCCAATCCAGATATCCCTTCAGATCCTCCTCAAGCTGCTGCTTCTCACGCAATTTCTGGAAATCTCCACGAGCCTTGGCCTTCTCGCGCTCCTTAGAGAACTCTCTGTGGTGCACACACACAGACAAATTCACACAAGCAACAACGTACTGTACGGAAGAGATCATGTACACAGATATAGACCATGGAAATGTTGTTTTGGTTATGGCACTTTGAAGGGCGCATCTATGAAATTACAGGAATTGAACGTTAACAGCTTTTGGATAAATTAACTCACCCACTGAGAACGCCCAATACTAGATTGAGGACAAAGAAGGAGCCGAAAATGACCAGACTGACAAAATAGACCCAAGGCAACTCAGAGCCCATAGCATCATTCATCTGAAACACAAGGACACACAGCAACTCTCAGATTAACTGATGTTACCAAGTCTACCCTTACAAGCAGAAATATGGCAAAAAAAAATGGCCAATTCTGACTATACTCTCAGCTGCTAATCTTTTATGGCATTTTAGCAAATATAATAAGTAAATCAATTTTAAACTAAAATCTACTTGTCACGTCAAGATTTAAAATAAGAGAACATGCAAATAAGCAATTGTCCCCAGGCAATGTCGACCAATGAGTATGTGTAAGTGGTTGTCTTGATCCAAGGAAACACAATGCCCGATGCTATATTATTGTTTTCAATTAAGAATAGGTTCTTATTTTCACTAACAGCCTGGCAGGAAAATTAATATCTCCTGAGAAACATACAAATATACATTGCAATACATAAAAGCACATAAAAAAAAGAATAAGACCTCAGTTAAAACATTTACGGGTTGAGGTCAGAGCACTCACTAGTAATTTTTTTAATTAGCATACTGGAATATTTGTCAGTAGTTTCAATAGCTTTTGTAGCAAATTCCAGTCATTTGGGGCAGCAAATTCAAAAGCAGAATGACCCTAAATACTTTTCTTTCTAGGGATAGTCAAGGAAATATAATTAGATGATTTAGTTGCATATGCATTAATATGAGGTTTCCGCAACTTTTGAAGATATTCAAGTAATAAGCCTAGCAGAACTTTGTAAATAAGTGAATTTCTTGGCTTGTATGCAATGATGTCCAATTCAAAAGAGAGTATAATTCACAATGATGCATTCTGTAAGGTGCATTAGTAATTAATCTAACTGCTGCATGATACAACACATCTAATTGCTCCAGAACACCTTTCCGTGCATTTCTATATACCACATCGCCATAATCAAACAAGGTTAAAACAGTGGTTTCAACCAGACATTTCTTGGCTGACATGGTAAACACAGATCTATTTTGATACAAAAAAAAAACTAAGTCTAGATTTAACTTTCTTCTGAAAATTAGTTATGTGACTAGTAAAAGTCAAAGAGCTATCAAGCCAAATACCAAGATATTTGTATGAAGATACTACTTCAGTTTTTGCCCCATCCGAAGATATAATGTCTTTATTGCCTTGTTGTTGTTTTTTTCAAAACCACATTACTTTTGTTTTATACTGCTTTGGTGAGGTTGCATACATTAACATCAGCTCATACCACAGCTCTCAGTTAACAATGAAATGAAGTATTTGGTTACACTTTAGATTATGGAACACATATTCACTATTAACTTAGAGTCTTCCCTCAATAAATTTCTAATATGCTGATTATTGATAATAAGTAAGGCAGTTGTTGTTGTTGTCATTGTAGGGTTAAGAGATCTAGTCCTGCATTAATATGTGCTTTATAAGTACTAATAAACAGTCAATATACTAGTAATATGCATGCTAATAAGCACCTAGTTAATAGTGAATATTGTTCCCTAATCTAAAGGGTTACCTAAAGGGTTATTTTTATATTCTTATCATATTAAGCTAACGTAGTAACTAAGTAATGCTGACATGTAGAACCTTTCTTGTAAAGTGCTCTTGCAAATGGACTTTTACAGTTTATTTAATTAGATTTTGAGTAATTTGAAGCCTCATGTGTAAACAGCAGTGGTGGAAAGTATTTTTACTTTGTTACTGTAATGAAGAACATTTTTCAAAAATCTTATCAGAGTATTTTTATTTTGGTTTTTGATATTTTTATTTTGCTTCACTACATTCCAAAGCATAATATCATACCTTTTACTCCACTACATTTCATAAAAACATTGTATTCCTCATTAATTGAAACCAAAGAATCTGACGCCCACTCAAGACGACGTGATAGCAATGTTTGATTCATCAAAGAGCTGATCCTTTGAATCATTTCATAAATCGCACTGAATGATTCACTGGCGAAATGAAACTGATCCTGTCACAGTGGGTCAGGCAATGAAGAGAAGAGGAATCTAAACGCAGCATTTTATTTCTTGAAACAAAAACAAAGAAGATGACAACACATAACAGTAAACTAACACTACTAACATTGAAACAACTGAAGTTAATATATACACAGGATAAAGAGGGGTAAAATAAGGCTCAGGTGGATTAGTTAATTAACTAATTGGTAACTAAGGAAACAAACTGGAAACAGGAACAAAGGAGACAGGAGCTAAACACAGGGACAAAGGAGAACAAACTAAAAATCTATACAAAAACAGAAACTTAAGGGAATCCAATTACAGCTGTTCTCGAGTCAACAACTGACTGATTCAATGATCCAGTTAGAGAAAGCCTGGAGTTTACAATTTACTGAATTGTTCACTCAATGTGTGCCAAGAAGCAGGAGATTCTCTAAAGTACAATGTGCATGACACCGATGGCACTAAAAGTAAGTTACTAAAGTTCAATTTCAGTATTGACAATATTAAATGAAAATAATATATAATTCATGACTGTCAGTTGTTTGTGAACTAAATTTATGGTAACGTTGAAGCTTTTTAAGCTTTTCTAAAAAAAAATTCCTTTGTATGAAATACATCAGTGTAGCGTATGGACGAATCAGACACACATTTAGTCATTATATTTAATGAATAATTCAGGAAACCCTCTCATTCCACAAACAAATTGTGAGGGCTGTTGGACCCTTCTCCTGGAAGAACACCCTAAAAGGCTCAGTTACCAGGGAAACCATCTGATAAGACTGTTTTATTGCTCAAAAGTATGTGAGATGCGAAGTGCAGGCTCTCCTGAAACCCAATCCATGCCCATAAAACAGAACTTTCCTCCCTTTGGTTTTCTATGAATTAATTCTTTGAATGAACACACATCTCCTTCAGGTCATTGTGTATGTTATTATTATTCTTGTATATGTTCTTATGTATTTTATCCTGTTTATGCATGTTTATAATAGATCACTATTTAATATCACTTTAACTGTATCATGTTTGGTGTCTTTTCAGTCGTCTTCGGACGATTTAATTGAGAGTGTATATTTTATGTTGATACCTACGCAACATATTAGTGTCCTAAGAATCTGAAGTAGTTTGTGCATTAACCCCATGTAAATTACCATGCTCAGAGACAAAGAGTCATAAAAACTTTCCCTCCATTGAGTTCAGGGATCCCATTGGCTCTTTGACATCACAGAGGTGTGACCTCCAAAGCAGATAAAGCTCTCACGTGAGTGACGCCGCCCAGTCTGCGTTTCTGTGATGATACGAAGAGGATGTGAAGATGTGAGCTAAAACTCTTCTGAACACCTTTAAGTTTTTGTGCCAGGCCTTCCGGCCTTGTCTTTCCATTCAACCAAGCTCCTTGGACCTCAGCAGATCTTATTCTTAGCTTTTCCACCTTCTACCTGGAAAGAACATTTCTACCTCAGAGAATATTTGGAATTCATCACTCTTCAACCTGGAAGAACGTGATCAGGAGTCCAAACATTAAAACCATTGAGACTTTCATCTGAGACTGCATTCTGGACACTCAACCCAAAGGCAGTGCAATATTGTACATTTAACTAAACGAAACAGAGGTTATTAGTACAAGTGATAGACCCCGTTATAAACGGCGCTGATGGTTTTACTCAGGTTAAATGACTTTCTCCATAACTGCATTCTCTGGCTTTCCTGATGGTTTCATCCATCAACTCTCATTAGCCCTTTCCCCTTGTATGAGTGATTGTATGTTCGTTTGTTAGTTTGTTTGTTTGTTTGCTAGACTAGTCTGCATTAGTGTTTAGTTAATAAAAGTTGTGTGCACAAATTACATGAGTTTCTGATTCTGCTTTGCATATTTAATGTCCCTTTACGATTTTGATCCTTGCTACATGCTCTAATGCATTAATACTTAGAAAGGTATTTTCTGTGGCCAAGAAAATATCCTTTCTTAGAGTTGATATGAACTTAAATGTTGAATGTTCGCTGGATGAACAGATTAGTTGATGGCAATTTAATTCTGCGACGGTTATTACTGTCAGCCGATATAAATAATTGTAATTAATCATAATTAATTGTAATTATTTATATACAATTCCCTTTTAAGCAAATTTGCTACATCAGAGTCTCTACAAGGTAGGCAACTGTGGGTAAAAACTATGAACAATGCAAAGTTAAAATAATGCAGTTTAATTACCATGGATCTTTCCTGCTGCAAATTCCATTTCAAATGATAAAACGCTCCAGTTGCTAAACTCCAGTTACTAACGTAACCTTGGCTCCCTGAGACAAGGAAATGAGCATTGCATTGAAAGCTTATGTGGTAAACCCCTGTTTACTCTGATACTGAAGCCTTGTTTGTCCATATTCGTGTAGCTGCACAAACAAATGGTGCTTTAGCCCGCCAAAAGGGGTGGAGCCAGCTGCTATATAGGTTGGCTCTAAGTGCAATTCATCAGACTCTTTTGACTGATTACAACACTCATTGACTCGCAAGCAGCACTGCAGCTTACGCAACGCTGCTTCCCTTATCTCTAGGAACCGAGGTTACATTAATAACCAGAGCATTTCCTATTGAACAGTCTCTCCCGATGTGTTGAACGCTTATGGGAAATGCATCAAATTGCACCATGCTATAAGCAAGTGCAGAACAAAGTGGCTCTGTGAGCCCAGCCCCAGAGCACCCGTAATGAGGGCTCCTAAAAGGCATGAGCCAATCATGAGACCCATACTGGGGTCTACATACAAGACCTTTTCCAATAATATAGGGGATTAGGTAAATTAAAAGGAAAAAATCCACACCTGAAGGGCAGAAGAAGTCCAAGTTATGAAATCTGGTGAAGGTAGATGGCAAAGACCCACAGGCTGCCACACAGACTTCACCAGTTGAAACTCCGCTGGGCCAAGCCCAGGAGGAGGCCATTCCTCTGGAGGAGTGGGTCCTTACTCCAATAGGACACTGTAAGCCCACTGAGGCATAAGCCAGGGCTATAGCATCTACCACCCAGCGTGATCTATACTGCTTTGTGATTGGCAGCCTTTTAGAGCACTCTCTGAAGCATACAACAACCTGCTCTGAGTGCAGAAAGTGGCCAGAGCACTCAACATTCACTCTAATAGCCCGAACCGGGCAGAGTAATTTGGGACTGACTCTAGCCTCCAAAATGGTGTTAGCCATTCTCAGAGGGAGCTGTAAAGACTCCCATCAAGGGGCCAAACATGAAGGCTCCACAGCTCGGGCTGGGGATCCCAAAACATGCCTCTCGCTTGAGAGAGGAAAACTGTCCTCAATGGGATTGGCCAAGGAGCTGACAATAGCAGCTGAATTAACTCAGATCATTTGAACCATCTGGGGGAGTAGTCTCCATTTCACCACATCACCTCCAGTCTGAGTTCTTGAATGCAACAGCCAATCAGAGGCGTTTAAGTGAGAATCCACTCACCGCTCAGATCAACAGAGTTTTTATTCAGGTGTTGTGTTCAGCACGAATCATCTCATTATAACAAAATTTAGACGTGATGTAAATAAGAGATTCATTGTGCAGCGCAGAGAACTTCATTGATTATAACGTAACTTTGTAAGAACGCGATGAACTAAGATTAGTGACAGCTTTTTAGTGATTATGTAGGGAGCGCTCTTTGCACCAAAGCAATAGACGGTATAAATAAATTACAGTGCTGGGCAACGATTAAAATTTTTAATCGCGATTAATCGCATGATTTTCTGCGATTAATCACGAATAATCGCATTGTTATGCACAAAATTCAATAATGAATTCAAAAGTAGTGTATTGTGCACTTTTTTCATTTAAAAGTACTGCTATACAAACAAAAGTGCAATAACATTTGGTTTGCAAACACTTTAAACAAATAAGGTGTTTTTTTTACAGCAGTATTCCTTTTACATAGCCTAGTAGCAGTTAAAATATTTCTTGTAAATCTCAACTTATAACATTAATGTAATCAAATTAAATATAAAACCAAAGCTATTTGCCACTGCCAGAGCATTAACGTTTTTATAGAAAATATTTTGTAGTTTGTTACAGAAAAACAAGTTAAGCTCAGAGTCCAGAGCCTCGATCATAACATTATAACAGGCACCTTCCGAGTAGAGACCTGCACTCATGTTACCGCGTCCCAAACGACTCAAAATACTAAACGACAAAGTTAACAAAACGATGCACTACAATGTGCTGAGCGAGAGCGCTTCTCTGCTGTCTTCACGTGCTATCAGAAACTTCCTGTTTCCCTCCTATGAAGTCGTGATTACGAGCTCGTTGCTTGCATTCTTTTCTGTTAAAAATAACAGTGAACGGTAGTTTGTGAATGTTGATGCTTAGCCTAAATAATTTTATCGGAAGCGTTCATGTGAATGCTGCTGCAGTCTTAGGCCCACCCCAAATGCTAATTGCCGGCGTTAATTAATTAATGCGTTAACACGATAATAACACATTAACTTGCCCAGCCCTAAGAAATTATATATAAATCAGCACCCTCACTAATTTAAGAAGCACCCTCAGTGATTTGATTCTGGAGCCAGCCCTAATCTGACACCAACTTGGTGATTTATTAAGGCTAACACCGTCATGTTGTCCAAGCAGATCAGGATGTGGTGCCCTCTAATGACATTGCAGGAAGGTTTTTAAGGCTGGAAAAACTGCCATCATTTTGAGGCAGTTGATGTGCAGGCGTTGTTCAAGGTTGGACCAGAAGCCGAATGCCGGTCTGCCCTCGTACAGTGTTCCCCAACCCGAGTTGGAGGCATCTGTCCTGACTACCTTCCTTCTGGAGGTCTGTCCCAATGGGACGTATGTCTGAAACAGACAAAGGGTTTTCCAAGGGGCCATGGCTCTGATGCAGCGGTGGACAACATTGAGGTGAAGATGTCCCAGGCACCAACCGTGGGACGGTACACAGGCTTTGAACCACAACTGGAACAATGCAGTTAGCTGCTGAATTGTCAGTGAGTGTTCCAACACTGAGCCGAAACAATGATTGTGCCCAGGCAGACTACTCGCTGGCAGGGAGACACAAGGCTTTTGGCTAAAAAGATTTTCATCCCGAGATGCTTCAGGTGGCTGAGCAGCAGCGACCTGTGAGTGAGAAGTTCCAGCTCCGATCTAGCTAACACCAGCCAGTTGACAAGATAGCCCATAATGGGAATTCCCCTCTGCTTCAGAGGGGAAAGAGCTGCATCCATGCACTCCACCAAGTGTACGGGCCAGAGACAGGCCGAAATTAAGTATTGATAAGCCACCTCCTTGAACGTAAATCTCAAAAATGGTCTGTGATGAGGGGCTATCTGGATGTGACAGTAAACATCTTTCAGATTCAGCGATTAAAAAACAGTCCCCTGGGCATATTTGCTCAAGGATGTGCTTCAAAGTTAACATCCTGACCAGGCGCTACTGTATATTAGGGCCTGATTCAGGCATTCGAGATCGAGGATGGGCCTGAGCCCACCACCTTTCTTGCGAAAGAGGATGTAATGGCTGTAAAAGCCTGACTCGCTGTTCACTGGGGGAACCATCTCTACGGCTCCCTCTGCAAACAGACTTTGCACTTTGGCCTGGAGGGCATGCGAATTGTCAAAAAGCACCTCTGAAGCGAGGAGGTCTCCAAACAAATTGTAGCCTCATTCTATGGTCTGCAGAACCCAGCTTGGCATGCCCAGGATGGCTTCCCAAGCCTGGAGCCGGGTGGCAAGTGGTCTGAGATTTCCGAGTGGCAGGTTGCTGCATGGAGGCAGGGAACTGACATTCATAGTATTGATCTTTTGAGTATGTGGGTTTGCTATTCCAGTGGTAATTTGCTTGGGTAAATGGGGAAGGATGGCCCCAGAATGAACAACGCTTCCATCGCCCAAAGCTAAACGGGGAATTGTAAAGCGAGCATGAGACTTCTTTTTGGGCGGTTTGGCCTCAGCAGAACCTGGCCCTCTCCTTTTTCTCCCTGCATAGAGATTGAGATGGCTTCTGTGGCTCAGGGTGCGACGCCACCCCCCAGGCTATGATTTTGGCTAAGGCTAAGCTGGAGACAGCGAGAGCTTCGCAGGCTGCTGGGAAGATGAAGCCTTCTGGTGACCTGAACCAGCCTCCGAGCTGGAACGCTTAGGGGAGACAGGGGAGTTGAGGAAGGTGACTTTGTCTGCGTCCTTGATCTCCTTCAAATCTAGCCAAAGGTGGCGATTGCCTGTGCAATTGTGGTAGCCATATCACCCTGCAGCCCAAGACTGGTCGCCCACTGAAGCTAAGCAGGGTTGAGCCTGGAGACCTCCTGGGAAAACTAGGTTGCTGTTGGAAGAGGTGCTAGGGAGGCCAGCAGGGGGTGCTCACCCTGTGGTCTGTGTGGGTCCTAGCACCCCAGTATAGTGATGGGGACACTATACTGTCAACAAGCACCATCCTTCGGATGAGAACTGAGGTCCTGACTCTCTGTGGTCATTAAAAATCCTGGCCAAATTTGCCCACTGGCCTCTGACCATCATGGCCTCCTAACAATCCCCATATCTGCTGATTGGCTTCATCACTCTGTCTCCTCTCCACCAGTAAGCTGGTGTGTGTTCTGGTGCACTGTGGCTGCCATTGCATCATCCAGGTGGATGCTGCACACTGGTGGTGGATGAGGAGATACCCCTCACAATGTACAGCGCTTTGAGTGCCTAGAAAGCGCTATATAAATGTAATGAATTATTATTATTATTAATAGATGTGCAACGACTGCCTCCTCCAGAGGGGGAGCTTGCCATATCACTTTTCTTCAGCGCCGTCAAAGGAGGTGAGGGCGGCAAAATTAGAATAGTGGAAGTTCATCGTGAACTTCTGGGAAAAAAACTGCGCCAGTTCCTGGCATTCCGTTCGATAGGGAACACCTAAATTGTTACTACATTAAAGTATGTTTTGGTAATTAAATAAAATGTTTGCTTATTTTCAGATCAATACATTTCATCTACTACTCTTCCTTATTGTAGGATTAAGTATATAAAAATGCAGAATAAATAAACATGGTATATTGATCAGTGCGTTTAATAAGTACATTAAAAATCAAGTACTTTTGTACTTTTAAAAAAGTAAAATGGGAAAGAATTACTTTCACTTGAGTAATACTTTATTATTGTATCTGTACTTCATCCAGCACTGATAAGAAGAAGCTGACATGCTTTCCTGTGTTCTCAATTTTGCCCGTCTTCTGACTTTGTCCCTTCAGTCTTAGAGGGTCAATCTCATTAGCATCTACTGAGCTCTCTGTGTGTCATGGAAAAGTGCTTAAGAGCGGAAGTGGATGCTCCCAGCAGGAAAGAGGAAAGTGACAGTGAACATTTAAGTGACAGGAAGACATTGCGAGTCTCACCCAGTACAGCACGTCAGTCCAGCCCTCCATGGTGATACACTGGAACACAGTCAGCATGGCAAACAGGAAGTTGTCAAAGTTTGTGATGCCATTGTTGGGCCCATGCCAACCATCCCTACACATAGCGCCATTGAGAGCGCAGTGACGCCCATGACCAGAAAGAGAACAGGGAGCTGGGTCCTCCTCTGCTAATGTACCTGTGTGGAGAATGAGAAATATGTGGCTCATTCTCAGGAAATGGTGCCATTTATGTACAGTGTGAATGAGCATCCTGGTTAGAATATCTTTAAGACACATTATTTGATACATTTTGATGTGTGTGTGTGTGTGTGTGTGTGTGTGTGTACTGCAAAATAAATTTTCGAAAGAGAACATTTGTTGTTTATAAATTAGTCTAGCGAATGTGAGAACACACTGACGCGTGCCGTTCAGATAGCAGGTTGCATGCATCTTCCCGATGAACAGCTCCAGCCCGATGATGGCATAGATGATGATGACGAAGAGTACAAGCAGAGCAATGTGCAGCAGAGGAACCATGGCTTTAATGATGGAGTTCAGCACTACCTGTAAGCCTACACACACACATACATATTTTCAGCATGTTATCAGGCTGTTCTGGCTTTGAATTCTGGGTAAAGATGGTGACGCACTTGGCACTCCTGACACCAGGCGGAGGGGCCGCAGAACTCGAAACGCTCGTAAAGCCTTGACATCGAACCCGCCCGGCTTGCCACCTGACTGCCCGCTGACATCTCGATCTTTGGTTACCAGCTCCAGCACGACACTGAAGAGACTAAACACACACAAACACACACACACAAAAATACACTCATCAATATTAACGATAATAACAGAATGTGAGTTCAGGCTATTATTATCAGATTATTATGTTATGTAGAACATTATAAGTTAAATGTAACATCAGAAGACGAGAAAATAGTGAAATTACAAGAGGAATTGTGCGTAATGGAGAGAACAAATTACATAAAATGAATGAAGGTCAGTGTCATAATGATTAAATCAATTAGCATCCACCATATTCTGCTATCTTTTTCCTTTGTGCAAACGCAGAGATGTTTTGCTTTTAGACGATCATTCAAAATTTCCAAGGGTTGTTGTTCATGCAGTCTACAGGAGAGACTGATGAAACGCTTGTGTTTTTTTATTTTGTTGATTACTGGCTTTTTGTGGGAAAGAAACTCATTCACTAGCCTCTCTGGATATCTAGTTTTTGAATTTCATTTATCATCACAACACCTTTTTATCATAACATTGGGATGTCAGACAGAACAGACAGACAAAATGGCAGATAACAACAAGGCCTGACAGCGCAGCAATTTGATTGGCTATTTGGGCTGTTAGTCATTTATTTGTTTGCAGAATTGTTGTGGTGTGCTGCATGTTTTTATACTTAACTTACTTAACTCTCGCTTAGGGATGTATAAATAATTAACATACAAAACTAAAAATGGTGATAACCCAAAAAAATTAATTTTAGGTAAAAAAAAAATAAAATTCTAAATAGCAAAAATGCAACTGCATAATCTACTCTTTCCATAATGCACAACGGGTACCACCACCATATACAAAAATCAAATTATTTTAGCTGGATGAACTTATTTCTAATGCTTACTCAGCTTTATATACTGATCAACATGAACACAAAAACTTGACTGATGTTTCTCTGGGGGGAAAACACTTGCACACGTTAATTACAATAATACAGTAATAAGCTCATACCACTTACTTGATAGCACCTCAATTTGAAATAGTGAATAAAGTGGCAAAAGCTAGTGATGATGAAGGTGCTGAAGGTGGTACAGCATTACAAATACTATTTACAGAAATAACAAATGACCATAGGACGTAATGTCACGTCAGGTGGGATTTATCTTCTGCACATTTCATGGACCTGTATCAAATAACACTCATCTGGCACCGGGGCTAGGGGATGTCACAGATGAGATCCAGCATGATCCCTGAGGATCCTACAGCAGCGCAATCTCCATCCAGCATGACCTCTGACTTCATGCACTGGATGGCCTCCTCCCTGGGTGGAGTTAATCTTATTACATCAGGTCAGAGATCAGCACTAGATCAGGTTGTAAGCCCTTGTGAACAGTTGCCAGCTATGTGCCAGACAAAATCCTTTCAACAATTTCCAGCTGACATGAACTACTTCCAACAGAGTTGTTCAGTCATGACATCCATTTGTAGCCCAACACAGAAGACCAATTTGCTGTCATTAAAACACCATTTAACACATGCTATTTGATGGTAAACACAAAGTAACACTTACAATACACAAGACAAGTAAGAATCTGCATACACAACTGATAAACATAAACTGAAAAACACATTAATAACAGTTTACTAATAAAACAATATTTTTACATATTTTACAAACAATATTTCTTACATTTTTCCCAAGAGCATAGTTCTTTGGAACTACAGTTTTGGTAAACGAAACTATGTTTGGGTTTTGTTTAATTATGAAACCTGTGACCATAGTTGGCTAAAGGCTGAAATACAAAACTTTTGCCCAGATTTTTGCCCCGATTTTGAGTCTGGACAAGTTGATGCTAGCTGTCGAAAATCAGAGGCAGTCAAATGTAAATAATGTCCCAGTCACATTTTCTTGGTTAAATAAACATTACTTACACTATCAGAAAAAAAAAATCTATTTTATATTTTTACATTACCAACGTCATCAATATTCTATTTATTAAAGCCAAATATGAATCGCATCAAGTTAGTGTTTTTAAGCATTTAAAACAGAGCACGTTTCCAGGCCATTTTAAGTCTTATTTTGACGTAACAAAGTGGTTATATCTAAGTTACATCTACTTTTTTATATTACTCTTCCCATTAACGCCATTATATTGTCCATTCAGACTGATTCGTGAAAGCACACAAACACAAGAGGTGGGATTTATCAAATGAACCAATCACAGCTGAACATAATCAGTCATATCCAATCATATCGCGATGGAGGCATTGTCTTCTCCCATTCATTCTGAATTACCCCCAGCAAACTCACCGCACACTTTAGAGGGTCTGTTAAAACTCAATGGGCTGAGGGGAGGCGAGAGCGACGCAGACTCCCGGTGTAACTTTACCTGATGGTGTCGCTGTTGGACAATTTCTTTAGAAAAACTAGGAATTTATACACTTTTTAATGTTATATTTTGTAATATTGGTGTTGTTTTATTTTTGTACTAAGAATTTTTTCTCATCCAATATTTTAAGGAGACACTTCCTCCCTTGCCTCCTCGGAGGAAACGCCCCTGCTTCAGACTATGATTCCATCCAGTCAGAGAATATTTTGAGATTATTTTAGAACACATTGTTTTCATTTGTCATGCATTTCCTAACAACAAGGCACACGTTTCTGTGTGAGTATGTTGTGATCAGAACGATTTTAAAGTCTGGTAGTGTGTGATCCTCAGTCGGTAAGTATATGATGCCTAGCATTTTAAAATCTGTTCAGGTTTAACCCATCCAAGTGCACACACACAGCAGTGAGTAGTGAACAAACACACACACACACCGTGAACACACACCCGGAGCAGTGAGTGCCAATGCTGCGGCACCCGGGGAGCAGTTGGGGGTCGGTGCCTTGCTCAAGGGTCTCACCTCAGTCGTGGTATTGAGGGTGGAGAAAGCGCTGGACATTCACTCCCCCCACCTACAATCCCTGCCGGACCTGAGACTCGAACCCGTGACCTTTGGGTTACAAGTCCGACTCAGAGCAGTTCTTGAGTTCACTTTTACATATCCTAACATAGACCACATTATTTAGATTTTATTTTTAATTTGGATGTTTAAGTAAATTTATAATCAATATCAAAATTTACATTAAGTACTTGAGACTATTTCCATATACTGTATCTACTTTTACTCAAGTATGATGACTGGATACACTGACTTATCAGAACACCTTATTCTATGATTTCTACATCATTCATCAAGCAAACAAAATCATATCCTCATTCTGCATATGACCAAATATTTTCTGAAGAGACATGACCACATCATGTGGAGAACTAATTGAAAAGTTTGGAGTTTTCATGAAAGGACAAAAAATGAGGAGAAAATATTAAAACTTCATTTGCAAAAGATTTATGGGTTTGGAACAACATGTCGAGTAAATGAAGACAAATTTCATTTTTGAATGAAATATCCATTTAATAATACAGGTGGTAAAACTGAACCTACTGATGAATCAGAGTTTGTCATAAGTGGCCAATCCATAAAACATGGCCCATACTCACATATAGACTTCCCCCCTTCCCCCAGTCCTGTTAACATAAATGACAAAGCCATAATGCATATATATATATATATATATATATATATATAAACAGAAACTGCAGCTGTAACAGATTGCAGGGGAAAAAATTCAATGTAGACATTATAAGTGCTCCAGCTGTAATGTGAACACCAGCTTATGGTGAAATCTTGATGGAAAGTACATTTTTGCCGTTGATTTTACAGCTGAGACTGATGAGTGTTGAGAAGGACAATGAGCATGACCAAGTATACTGACAAAATTTTAATGCGAAATAAATAATAAATAGTGTAAATACCAGTGATGGCCGAAAAGTATTTTGTTAAGCTCTAAAACATTATTAAAGCTCCTTTTTTTGAATCAGTGTTTCAGAGCTGGATCAGACAGGCCAAGTCACATTTCAGCAATCAAGACACAATCTTATGCCATTCTGTTTTTAAACACTTTGAAATTGTATCAATGGTTTGACGCCAAATGGAAGTTGATTCTTCAGTGTCATTTGCCTATAAGTCTTAACTAAGTGTTTTATTGATATATAATATAAAGAAGGTATAGGTAAAGGTATAAAGAAATCAGACTAATTCAAATAAGTGTGTTCTGCTTGTTCTTCACGTATTTCCATTGCTTTAAATGTTTGACCAGTAGATGTCCTCAGTGTGCTGTTTCAAGCACTTTGAAATGGTGAATCATTTTATGAAGCAACTGGGATTGAATCATTTTATAAAGCTTTGTTTTGATAGAACGTTGTATCTCAAAAAGCATGATCTATGTTCAAAATATGTTGTCTGACATGTCAGCACTGGTATATGTACACTTTTTTTGTCAAGTTTCCAATTTGTGTAAACAATATTTCAAACTTTTTGTAGCTTACATAAAATCACACCAGTTTACCTCAGTCTGTTCTTTACATGACTATGACTCATATTGCACAATAAATAAATACAACACACGTGGACATCTTTTATGATACTTTAATGGTGTTTTGGGTCTTTTTAGGAGGTGAACAGACGTGGCTCTCATATGGACAATAGCTACATGAAGATATTTGAAAACTGTGTTCAATAAAAACAGTAACAGTATACAGATTCTGAATTACATGAAGGTGAGTAAATGATCACAGAATTATTTTAATATTTTGGATTGACTATTCCTTTAACTTTCCACACACTAGAAGCAGATGTCTAAATCTCAGATGAAGTTGCTTGACAGTGAGTAGCAAATAAATATTTCCACCGTCCAAATCTTCTAAAACCAATTTGACCACAGATCATAACCTTGGTACTCTCTTTGAATTTCTGTCAAAAAGACTGACATTCTTGGTAAGAAATGCTTACAGCCCTCCCGCCGCATCTTCCAGGGGCTGTTTTTCCATTCCTATGCATCTCTAATTGATGAGGTTTCAGGCTGATTTGCCTCCCGCTGCGGGCTTATGGGACCTCTGGCCCTTTAAACTCTCTGTGAATGTAGTGAAAAGACATCGCTGGGCAAAAATTAAGAGCATTAGCAATGGAAGAGAAGACTAGGCCGTGACCCTCAACAACAGATGGACAGAGGGAGACATTTTTAGCTTCATCAGTCTATGCAAAGAAATTAGTTTGGGTCTCTGGAAGCATCTTGCTGACACTCCCAATTTAGTAAATCCTTCTTAAGTACATTAATGCCATGTATTAAAGATGGCAACATCTGGTTCTGCGTTAATTACACATCACAGGGATCAAAAGATCCTATGGTTGATGGACGTGGCGGTTGAGTAGGACAGGATCACGTTATCCAGGAACATGTGGAGATACGAACTTCAGGAGATCACTGGACAACCGCTCATATGCCCTATTAAAGCAAATCGTCATTATGTAGGCATGAAAGAAGAACAAAACCATTTTCAGAATAAACGGCTGCCGTGCTTGTGCCGATAGCTGTGCGCCATGTTATCTTCAAAACAGCACATGCTGGAGGCTCAAACTTCTCTGAAAAACAAATGAAAAGAAGATAAATACAAATTCATAGACAATATGTATGAAGTAATAGCTATTGTAGATAAGAAAAAGTTCTCTGTGTCCAGTTTTTGCTTATAAAATGTCTAACTGTGAAGTTTTCCTCTAGTTAGACTCTTATTGTTGCAGTCTGTGAGAGTAACTACTTGAGGTTTTGATAAGTGTGGCTTGTTTTTATAACGAACACTAACCAAAAGAAGAAAATCTGTGGATATCCACTGTAAGCTCCTACAGTGGAATAAATGGCAAAGAGTATCTGTCCTCCACATAACCTTAAAACTCAAAATGTTGTGTTGTTGGAGGGCTCATGAAATGAATCTCTGCACTAGCTCTACTAATATAAGAGATTATTTCTAATATACAGCATCAGGATAAGGTCACTGGTGTAGCACATTGTCAGCCATTTTGTGAAAATATTTTATAGGCCTACAATACCCTTCAAAAGTTTGGGGATGGTTAGATTTTTCGTGTTACGTCTCTTATGCTGATGAAAAATACAGTAAAAACAGTAATATTGTGAAATATTATTACAATTTAAACTTACTGTTTTCTATGTTTTATATGTCTTAAAATGTAATTTATTCTTGTGATGACAAAGCTGAACTTTCAGCAACTCTTTTCCAGTCTTAAAGGTCACATGATCCTTCAGAAATCACTCTAATATGATGATTTGGTGCAAAAAAAAGTGTCTTGTTATTATCAGTGTTGTAACCATGTAGAAGTATTACTTACTGTCACTCTACTGTTATCAATTTAATGCATCATTGCTAAATAGTAAACAAATTATTTAAAAAATAAGAAATAAATCTTGGCCTCAAATTTTGAATTCAGGTGCATCTCAATAAATTAGAGTGTCGTGAAAAAGTTAATTTTTCTTGTAAGTTGTTTCAAAAAGTGAAACTTTCATATATTTTAGATTCATTGCATGTAAAGTAAAACATTTCAAAAGTTTTTTTGTTTTAAT
>JAFVLL020001683.1:0-78142 GCA_021397915.2 Tor tambroides
TTTTTTTTTTTAAACAACCCAATTTGGGTTGTTTTAACCCAAGGGCTGGGTAAATATAGGACAGAACACATTTTGGGTTAATTTTACCCAGCAAATTGGGCTGTTTATTTAACCTAGCATAATGGGTTGATTTAACCCAGCTAATGGGTCGATTCATTTTTACTATAATAATAGCTTATTTTTTACTTCATAGATGAAATAATGTTTACAGATTAACTTAAATCCCTTTAAACTTTTGTAAAATACACAACCACTGGTTTGCATGATAACTTACTTTATTTTCCTTTAATATCATTTAAAGAATTGTTTATATCGTTTTTAATATGTAGACTACAGCATATTGCCCTAAACTCATTTAACAAACATTCACGTGTAATCGACCTATCTCTGTTATCCTGTTCAATCGTGTTCAGTGGGGAATCGCTACGGCTGAGACCGCAGCCCTGCGTTTCACTCTTACCCCAAATATACTGCAAATGCCTCATCTGCCTATAAACAAACAATAAGAAGACGTATTTAAACATCCAGAGTAATTGTATTATTCTGTATCTTTATGAATAAAATCGTTGCAAAGTATCAGGCTTTTCCATCACGCAAAAAGACAGACACAAGCAACACTTGTTTAGGTGATTCACACCGTGTGCCTCTATGTTGCTCTGCATAAAATTGAACGATATACAGCACAGTAACGATTTTATAGATAAAATGCACACAAACATGTATTTTACCGAAGAAATACATTAGTTCGTTGGCGCTTAGAACTGCTCTCTCCGGAAGAGGACGCAAAATCCCCGCGATAAATAACTCAACAGCTGGGTCACGACTGAACCAGAATCTGAGTAACACAAAAACTACCCAAACACTGGGTCTGACCCAGGAGTTGGGTAACACTAAATCTACACAAACTTTGGGTTGTTACATTTGACCCAGGAGCTGGGTAACACAAAAACTATCCAAACAGTGAAAAAATAACCCCCAAAAAATGACCCAAAAGGTTCAACCCAGTATTTGGGTTAAAAAAAAATAACCCAGGATATAATAGGCATAAAGCAGTAGGCGTATGTTTGAATCCTCAGTATTCATAAAAGAGTCAACGAGAATTACCTGGCTGGTGCACTAATTTTCGTGAGATTCGGACGTGTTTTCAAATGTGTGTATTAGAATCCAAAAACATGGTTCCTTGTGTTAAAATCATATTTGTTGAACTACTGTAGAGTAAACTATTCAGCTGTTGAAGGTGTAAAGACGCTAAATATTATAGTATCACTGATTCTTGAGACATGGTACAAAACATGTCCATCAATTGTAACTGCTATTAGGTTTAAAAATGAAAATATTTTCAATAGTAAATGTTATGAAGAATTAATAATAGAATGTATATAACACAATTATCCCCTTCAATTTAATGTTATCATTAATATATTAAATATATGACACTTAATGTCTTCTCACTACATCAAAAACAGTGTGTCCACAGAGAAGGAAGGGTTCATTCATTCATATGCTATAAAATAGATAAAAATGTTTTTTTTGTTTTGTTTTTTTTTTTAATGATGAAAAAGAGCTTGATTTATCAAAAGCAACACTTAATAATATCTCATATCAAAGCAAGGTTGTTTTTCAAGGAAACATGCGTGTTTCATAAGGTTTCAAAGTTGTCTCCCCACTTTTTGTCAACACTGTCAAACATTCATTAAAAAGTAAAAAAAAATCAGGGAATATCAGGGGCAGCTGTCACTCTATGATTTGTCAAATGATTGAACTTATCAACAATTAAAGTGAATAAAAAACAAAGTAATGCAATAAATAATACACTGGTTTGTCCCATGGTGCCAGAGGAACTCCGGGCATTTCCGGGCATTTCCATTCGTCGATCCCTTCTTCTTTTCTTACTTTCCAATAATGACTCTCCCAGTGTTAAAAGAAACAGAGTATAATGATGATGAATACTTTCAAATAATAAGTAAACATGCAATCTTTCTTCATTGTTCCCTTATTTTTCTGTTTGCATTGTCTCATAACACGGATAATGTCCTGTTTAAGACTTTCAATGTCCCCTCTCTTTCAAAAAGCAATCACATTTTGCATTTGATTTTTTTTTTTTTTAAATAGATGATTTTCAGAATAAATGATTCAAAGATAAATGATTTAAAAAATAAATGACTTAATGACTAAATGAATTTAGGAGTAAATGACCTCAGGAAGGGGCATATATGCCTAAATGAAATACATAACACCCTCTAACTTCCTGCCTACTCTATCCAAGTATTCTAATAACACTACATAATATGAAAAAGAAAATAGAACTCTTATACAATAAAACTAGAATATATATGTGAGAAAGTCATCATTTTTGTTGATATTTCACTGACTGATATGACAGTGTTTTTGGACTCTATACAGATGCATATAGTCACAAATGAAGCATTGCTCAAAATCTGCTGTGGAAATATCCTCTACACAGGCATATTTCACCAATGATTTATTTATTCTGTAACCAGCAGTGTCTGATAATATGATAATAGATAGATAAAAATGAACAGTATTCAGTTGGACATATGATCTCAACATGGCAACCCACATGAGGGAGGACTAACCTTATCTAGAATCAAATTCGTAGAATCAACTAGCTGTTTCAGAAGTTTCTGACTTGACTGTAGTCTTCATATCATTAACCCTTAAATGCATGAATGTTTTACCAATCATTATTACATATAGCAACTCGGACCTATATATCCAACACGGATGAATCTCTAACTGCTGCAATAGCAAAAATCTCACTTGGTATTTTAAGAACAGTTACAGAAGAATAAAATAAAGCATTTTTCAGTACTTTTTGAAACTGAGAAGCATTCAATTTGAGCAGATTATTTTACCATTGTCAGACCACACTTCCCCAGTACATTCAGCATCTGGCTCATATTCACAATCTTTTCATTGACTTCAGAATCAATATTTTGATCGCTGGTAGCTTATTTACCATGTCTAGGGTGCAATTTGTACACAAACTAGAGGGGGGATGTTTTGGAAAAAAAAAAAAATTCCTTGAAAATATATCACAAATCACAGTGGAGCTATAAATATATTGATTATCTTTTACAATAAATAAACTGATTTGACCTTGAGGTTAGATAGCTTCAATATTTGACCACTATTTATGATCATACTTGGCTAGGACACAGCTAGTCAAATACTGTATATTTCTGTCAAATGTGTTAAATCACATTCATGACTGAGTGTTGTCAATAGCTGAGGTGTTTCTGCTATCTGTGTGTTGAAGTATTGTTTGCTCTCTCTCTGCTGGAGTTTGTGTTCAGTCGAGTGGAATAAAGGTTTTTGTACGACTGTTTCATTAGATTGTATCACTGTGGAGGACTTTCGGTGGAGGAACTAAACTGGTGCTCGGTAAGTCTATTTAACTCCCTAGCAAAAAATATTGAAATTTATAGATTTTAGAAAGTATTAAAATAGCTAAAAATGTATAGTAAATATTTCACTGAAATTGTTGTTATTGTCATATAAAGAGCTTTAAAAAAAAAAACTGAAATATTCATGCTGAAAAAACAATTTATGTCTGAACAAATTTCCGTAATGTGGCTCACTTTGAGTTTTATGAGTCTATAACAGGTTTATTTTTTCCTTCCCTCATAATAGGTTTTTCATTTAGTTCATTATATTTGACTTCATATTTAGTTAATCTTTTATTGCATATATCATACATAGAAATACAAAAAAGAAATGACACCACAATCTTAATGGAGCAACTTTCGGCAATGATGCAAAATATTTGTGCATTTAGAAATGATGATTTGGTTGTTTTTTGAATTCTGACATAATTTTCATGTGGTCTGAGCTGTAGCCACAAAATAGTAGTTGCTTTTTTCTATTATTATTGTTGTTATAAAATAATAATTCACATATTTAAAATGTAAGAATTTTATGTTATGATATAAAAACTGCTGCAGTTACAAAAGTAAATGTCTGATACTGTCAATGATGACTGGTTTCATTGAAATGTATGTAGTGATTTGTATGTTATATATTATATAACATATGCTGCAGTGATGCTGAATAAGATTAATGATGAGATTGTTGTGATTTTGACTGTATTCCACATGTCTGCTCCTGAAAGTCATGTTGAAATTATTTGAATGCTGCAGGACAAAAGAGCGCTGGAGCTGCAGTGTGTTTTCTGTGTGTTTGTGAATGTGTTGTGTTTGTCTCCTGCAGCTGGTCCCACAGTGAAGCCCTCAGTGTCTCTGCTGCCGCCCTCTTCTCTGCAGATCTCTGGAGACTCAGCCGCACTGCTCTGCCTGCTCAGCTCTTACTCTCCACAGGGGGCGCTGGTGAGCTGGACACTGGACGGCTCAGAGGTCACCGAGGGGGTCGTGACCAGCGCAGAGAGCGAGCAGGACGGCCGCTACAGCCGCAGTAGCGTCCTGACCCTCAGCAAAGCACGCTGGGAAGAGGGAGAGCTGTACGTCTGCAGAGTAACACATGATGGATCTCCTCAAGAGATCTCGTTCCACAAATGTAGCTGTTAGTCGCTCAGAGTGCTGATGTTTCTCCAGTGAGCGCTAAGCCTTCCTGAAGATGAGCCTATCTGAGTTATCCTGTGTCAGCAGGATCACATGAGTCTAGTGCTGCATCTGTAGTTATTTACAACTCAATACTGAGTAGTGCTCAGCACTTGCTGACTAACTTGTTGTATTTGCTGGAACATTTAATAAAGCTTCTCAACAAGCTCCATTTGTGTCTGACAACATCATTCAACTAACAGATGAAGATGCATGTAGTGTTTGTTCAGGTGCTTTTCAGAAGCTTGATCAGTAGCAGTGAATCTAGTCAAATAAAGCTCTTGGGGTTTGAACATGGTCTCTGGAGACAGAGCTGCTCTATTCTGAGAAGATCAGAATCATTCCACCCTGACAATGCAAATGGAATTTTCTGCCCACACTCCCAGTGTCACTGTTTGATTGGTTACATGATCTGGACTGAAACAGACCAGTTTCACTTCTGCTATAATGAAGCAGCACACAGACAAACTCATCATTACATTGAATTAAAATGTAATCAAACTGGTTAGATAACCACGTTCAACTCTTTCAGAGGCAGGAATCAAATAAAGTGTTGTGACAAGTCAGTTCTCAGAAAGCACAAGCTTTTGTGTCAGATTGTTATGTTGAAACACTAAATATAAGGGTTGAAAATGAGTAAATCTTGAAATTACATGGGGAAATCTACCCAAGTGTCAAGTCAGACAGGCGACATGCCATAAACACTGACATTAACACTTAGAAAAAATGTTTAATGGACACTTTACAGATGCAAACTGGGGTATTCATGTGTTTTTTGTCTTTTTGCCTTTTTGTTATAATAAAGTTAACTTTTGGCTGCAAGTCATGTTATTTATTACTTATCAGCGCACAGAGATGTTGAAAGCAGAGATTCACACAGTCCATTCAGCATGTTTCTGTTTTTTTTTTTAAATGAAAGCAAATAATCCACACATAAGATGAAGTCAAGATGCAAAAGTATACTGGATGAAGGCCATTCGTATTTAGTATGTAGTGTAGATGTTCATTTTAACTGTAGATAGAGACAGACATGTTCACAAATCTTTTGTTTGAAGTCCGAGTCAAGTCTGAAGTCTTTAAGCTGGAGTCTGAGTCAAGTCTGGAGTCTTTAAGCTGGAGTTCAAGTCAAATCTGGAGTCTTTCATCACACCTCTGAGTTGAGTTGAGTTTGGAGTCGAGTCAGAAGTCTGTTAAAATATTACTCGAGTGTGACTTAAATCTGAGTTACTAATTTAAGAGCCCATCTCTGGATAGAGATTTAAAGAGGAAATATCTTGCTTAGTTTTACAGACATTGAAGTATACTGAAGTATGCAAAAGTGACTGAATGCAGTCTGTTCAGTTTGATTGACAGGGATCATATATTACACCTAAAACATGATGATCATATTAAAACACTGACTCATTCTCTTCAGAAATACAAGACTGATGTTGATTGTCATGATATTAGTGTCTGTGATCTGATCAGTGTTGTGTGTGATTGTGTTGTAGAGCAGCTGCAGTATCTCTCAGCCATATCAGTGCAGTCCAGTGGTGTAGTCCTACGAAAAATGATCAAGCTTACCAAGCTTGAACTGCCGATTCATTCAGGAATGAAGCAAATGTCTTTATGAATGGGTAGTTGACTCACCAGATTCCTTTAAAAACACACGTTCACTCATAAACGAAACAATACTGTGTTTGAATGGAGATGTGCAGAAGCTCAGCTGTGACTTTGTTTCAAACTATTTTCTTTGACGAAATAGAGCAAAATCAGGAAATACTGTTATAGTCAGACAATGTAAAACACTTATTAATACCTTGTTTATTGAATTGTTCAATTTCTGAATCAAGATCACATTTGCAAACTCCCTTAATAATCTTTAAAAGCTGTGACTCATTGCAATCTCACAAAGTTCCATTAAAATCAATGAAGCTCTCTACACTGCATAATGAATCTATTATTTACATAGTGTGTGTCTACCCTTTGTTAATGAGAGGATTCATGAGCTTGCATAACTCAGTACTAAACAAAACTGAACAAAAATATGCTAATAGGTTCAATCACACTGGAACCTCTAAATATTTTTTTCATTGTCGCATGTAGGCTAGTAGTTTTCAGTCGCAAATAGGGACTTTATCAATAAAATGTTTTGGAAAACCACACATACGCCGTAATTCATATTCAGACGCTCTCTCTTCAGCTATATATTTTCAGTAACTGTATAGAAACAGTGCAATTACTTGATCTAAAATGATGCTTTGTAATTAGTAGCCTAATGGAAGCTCGGCCACTAGTGAGATGCGAGAGTAGCTGTTTCGTGTTGTGATTGCACTGCTGTCTTGGGTGTGCTTTTTTCAGTTATGTCACTTCTTATATGTTTTGTTCTTTAATTCATTTTACCTACCGATACTTTAGCGTAAGAGTGTCTCTGCTCACCATATGTCCACTGCAGCGAGAGAACTGCGCTCAAAACACTGAATGCAAGCGGCACGGAGCGGAGACCGGACATGCGCAGTCAGTCGATGATGAACAGGAAAACATAGAATGATAGAAGTGATAATGCACTGATTACATCAAAGAATCACGAGTTTCATACAACAGCATGGGACACAGTTAAAGGGGCTAACATGACAGTAAATTGCAGAATCGCGAAATAACAAGTGGGTATACCGAGGATATACGCAAATTTTGATCCTTAGAAGTCATAATGCACAAACAGCCCTGCGCAAAAAGTAAGCATACCAGACTACATTTCCCATCACCCATTGCACTGATTACACCCACAGCTGTAACCAATCAAACACACTTCATAAGCCATGGACTTCCTCTTTTTCACCACCGAGTATTGTTTGCACATATCGCTACATTAGTGATAGAGCAATGTTACGGAGCCCTTTTCCAAGTTTTGTATTAGTTCATAATTCTAGTCTAGTCTAGTCTCGTCTTGTTGTGTTGCCTGATTGCCTGGTTGCCTGATTATCTTCCTGCCTTAGATTTCTCTCGTCTTGTTCGATTGGACTCTGTTTGCACCTTGCCTGGACTATTGCTCACGTTATCAGATCACCTCTCTTGTCAAGCCCTCTGGATATTGTTCGTCGATCGAAGACCCTTGCCTGCCCTAGGAATATTCTTTGTCTTGCCTGTGTTGTACCTGTCATGTTATCTGACCCTTGACCGTTTCATGACCACGCCTTTTGAAATAAAGCCTTGCACATGGATCCGCACGTCTCATGTTCTGGTCACTCCGTAACAGAATACTCAGCCAGACAAGGATCCAGTGGCTTCTCCAAGGAACATTTGCCAGGTATGAATGCAGCGATTCTGCTGCTAGCGCTCAACCAGGGCACACGATCACTCGAGGGTTACATTGTGGAATATTTGGCTCTGGCTAATGGCTCAGAATTACCGGACTGTATGTTGGTAGACTTTTTCTGTGATGGCCTTAGCCAGCCTTTAAAATCAAGAGTGATTCATGAGGGTCCTCGTTCGTCACTGAGTAGTTTTTTGGATTGTGATTTGTGGACTGTTGGTTCAGTGTTCACTGTGGGTGTCTCGGAGTAGGAACGCGACACCGCGTCTGTGACTGAAATGGTGGATGCAGCTGTTCTCAAAATGGCGGCCACAACAACACCCTGTCATGTCTCAGTTGATCTTCCAGAATCTCGTCATGTCTCAGCTGATCTTCCAGTCTCGTCAAGTCTCAACTGATCTTCCAGAATCCCGTCACGTCTCAGCTGATCATCCAGAGTCTTGTCACGTCTCAGCTGATCATCCAGAATGACGTCACGTCTCAGCTGATCCCCCAGAGTCTCGTCACAATTCAGCTGATCTCTCAGTGTCAAGTCACGTCTCAGCTGATCGTCCAGAGCCTTGTCAGGTCCTGTCTGTTGCACCCAGATCTTCGAGGTCAGTGCTTCGGTATCCCAGTCTGGTATCCAGTGTGAGGGATGCACTGCTGGTGTCTGCACGCACAGCCGGTATCCCCAAATCCAAAGAGGCCTCCAGCTCTTGAACTGATTCCCCTGTCTGCAGCATTTCCCATATGGGGAACTGCTTTATGGTGTGTTTGGGCTACATACACTAAACATACACTACATAAACTCCAGAGCTAGCGACGTCCACAGAAGGATCTCCAGAGGTGGCGGCACGTGCTGCAGAACCTCCCGAGGCGGCAGCGCTTGCTTTAGCTCCTTGCACGATGGTGGTGCCCAGCAATGCACTTTCAGCCTGTCATGTCGTGGTCGAAGGAACCGTTGCTGAACTCTCCCTGTATCCTGATGGTACTACTGTAGAACCTCCAGAGGTGGCGGCATCCGTTGCGGAACCTCCAGAGGTGTCAGTGGTACCCGATGAATCCTCTGCCTGTCCTGTCACGGCTATTGAGGCCGTCTGTGAACTCTTTGCCTGTCCCGTCACAGCTATGGAGGCCGTTTGTGAATCCCCTGCCTGCCCTGTTAGGGCTATGGAGACCAATTATAGAATTTTGTCTTGTCCTGACCCAGCCGAGGAAGCTGTTCCTGAACTGTCAGCCTTGTCTGCCACACCTGAGGATGCAGTCTGTGAACTTCCTGACTGTTCTGCTGCGGCTACAAGGGCCGTTTAGGAACACTCATTGCTGCCTGTCACTGCCATGGAAACCTTAAATGAACTTTCTGTATGCCCTATTAACTCTGTCATTGCCAAAGAGACCACTAGTGAACTATCTCATTTCAGTCAATGAGTTTAATTTTGAGCTATCTGTCTGTCCTGTTTCAACCTATTAGTCTGAGTTTGAATTATCAGCCTGTCCAGTTGCCATTAATGCTCTTGATTTTGAACTGTCTGTCTGTTTCAACGAAGGAGTCTGACTGTAAAATGTCTACCAGTCCAGTTTCTGTCGAATCACCTGGTCTTGAACAGTCTGTCTGTACTAATGTAGCTGTTGAATCTGACTTCAAACTGTCTGCCTATTTGTTTGTTTTTTAGCAATAAGGCTAATTTCAAACTATCTGCCCAGTTCCAATCAAGGAACCTGTTATCTGCCCCATTAGTCCAGTCATGAGCCCAGAAGATGTAAATGCACTCCCTGTCTGTCCTGTTAACCCTGTCACTGCCATAGAGACAATTCATGAAGTATTTGCCTGTTTTGTTTCCCCAAACGTGTCTGCTGAACTGTCTGCCTTGCCAATCCTAGACTGTAAGCCTGTTTATGAACTGTCTGCCTGTCCAGTTTTAGTCAATGAGCCTGTTCATGAACTGTCTTCTTGTCCAGTTGTAGTCAATAAGCCAGATTTGGAACTGTCTACTCGTTCAGTTGTCATCAGGGAATCTATTGAGGAACTTTTTGTGTTCCCTGCTTCGATCCTTGATGCTGTGAATGCATTGCCTGTCTCTTGTATCTCAGGTTTTCCTAGGTCCCAGTCTCTGCCAGGGGTCCCTGATTTGCCTGGTCTGTCGTGGTCGTCTTCAGTCCTGCTTTGGTGATCATCCGTCTTGTCTGTTCCTCTGTGGTGGTCTTCTGCTCTGACCTGGTGCTTTTCTGCTCCATCTGCTCCGGCCTGGTGGGCTTCTGCTTCGTCTGCTCCTCCGTGGTGGTCTCCTGCTTCGTCTACTACAGCCTGGTGGTCTTCTGCTCCTTCGTGGTGGTCTTCTGCTCCATCTGCTTTGCCGTGGTGGTCTTCTGTCCTGCTCTGGTGGTCTTCTGCTCCACCGTGGGTATTTTCGAGCCCGTCGGCTCTGCTGTGGTGCGCTTCGGCTCCACCTGCACTGCTGGTTCCGCTCTGGCTCCCTGCTCTGCTCTGGCTCCCTGCTTCGCCGGTTCTGTCTTAGTGCCCTGCTCTACCGGCTGCCTCAGGCCCTGGTCTCTCCACTCCCACGTGGACCTGGCCCTCCGTCCCTCCCCCTGTTCCGCCTCCGCTCCACTGCCTTCCTTTTGCTGTTTTGGGAGCATCTGAAAGCCGCTCCTTGGGGGGGGGGGGGGTCGATGTCACGAATCCTGTGCCTGCCCTTTCGTTTGCTTTCATTTCATTGAGATCATTACGATGGACTCTTGCACCACACTACTATTGCACTTCACACCGGACTACATTTCCCATTACCCATTGCACTGATTACACCCACAGCTGTAACCAAACACACTTCATAAGCCATGGACTTCCTCTTTCTTACCACCGAGTATTGTTTGCGCATATCGTTACATTAGTGATAGCAACATTACAAAGCCGTTTTCCAAGTTTTGTATTAGTTCCTAATTCTAGTCTAGTCTAGTCTCATCTCGTTGTGTTGCCTGATTGCCTGGTTGCCTGATTATCTTCCTGATTTATATTTCTCTCGTCTTGTTCGTTTGTTCTGTTTGCACCTTGCCTGGACTATTGCTCACGTTATCGGATCACTCTTCTTGTCAAGCCCTCTGGATATTGCACATCAATCGAAGACCCTCGCCTCCCCTTGGAATATTCTTTGTCTTGCCTGCGTTGTACCTGTCATGTTATCTGACCCTTGCCTATTTCATGACCACGCCTTTTGAAATAAAGGCTTGCACATGGATCCGCACTTCTCATGTTCTGGTCACTCTGTAACAACACCACTGGTGCAGTCACTGTGACTCTGACTGATGGAGGTTTTTGTATGAATCTTTATTGCTGTGTGAACACATATTTACTGTTGATCCATCGTACACTCAGACAGTAGTAATCTCCTGTATCTTCAGTCTGGACTCCACTTACAGTCAGAGTGAATCTCTACTGTAAGGATCCACCTGCTGGTCCAAAAGCGAAGTCCAGCGGCCTGGTTGACGTTATCTGCACATTCGGTCTTTTACTTGCGCTTCTGCAAAGTTCACTTAATTTTAGAGGACAAACAAATTCAACATAGTCACACATGTAACTTGAAATTGCTATACAATTCCATTGTTACAGTTACTGTAATTTTACACAAGACACATGGTCTAGAACGCATAGCATCTACAACCTTTTACCTAAGTATTTCAAAGAACACTTACAGCAAAGCAATCATGTGTTTTAAAGAATAATCTTATTAGTCTATGTGCACATGTAGCACAAACAACTATAAAGCGTGTTCTATGAGCACGATGTGTTTAACATAATTACACATTTGAAAAATTAAACGAAATGCATACCTGACAACAAAGAGACACACACAGCAATGAGAGTTCTAGTGCAGAGCTCCAGAGACTCTCACAATCTGTGGGGTTTTTTCTGGCTACAGAATCCCAAATGACTATAATGCCACTTTGCTTATATAACCAGACCAGAAACAAAGAAATATTCAAATCAGTTGTAAAAACATAAAAGACCTTCTGATTTGTTAGGATCTCGTGACCCAGGGTCACAGCTGGTCGGAGAAAGGAAAACATTCTCACAAACCCTGAGGGAGACACAACCCTCAGCAGCAAAATACAATTCTACAAAAGTTTTCAATCTCTCTGATAATATAAGTGACTGCTGTGAAATTGAGACCATTTTACCAATTGCCTTTAGAGTGATACTAAACATGAAGGGGTTACTATCATGATTTCTGAAGATATAGTAAATGCATTATGTAATTATAGTAACTTGGGTTCTTGACACTTCTAAGTCAACTTTCAGTGACCTGGGGCCTCATTTATAATCGTTGCATACGCATAAAACCTGCCCTGAAAGAGGTGTACACCACTTCCTACGCAAAGGTGGAATTAATAAAAACAAACTTGACAGGAAAATTTGCGCACCTGCACGCAAACTCTGACCCATGTGTACAAATTATTTTTCCCAGAGTCTTTTTCCTGGAGTGAGAAAATGAATGAAGCAAACAACGATTTTTAACTGTTTTTTTAATGTCGATATACACATTTACATTAAATATTCCACTCTCTTTAATGGAGATTAGCACTGAAATTACATAAAGTCATTACGCAGAATTTAAATCAAAATTATATGAATTTATACATATTTGTAGTGGATGTGCTTGATCACGTTTTAATGACAGCGAGGAGTGCTATAGGTGCTCAATAATTCATCTTTAAACTAAACTGCAGATCTCAAGTTATGAGAAAAATATTTTTAGCGAGAACAATTATCAATGATGCGCACTTCTTTCAATATTATGGCGGACACTGCTGGATTTGGTGGTCGAACGGTCAATTGTCTGGTTTGAATAGGTTCAATACAACCGCAGCTGCATGGAGATGTTGATGTTATGTGAAGGAATCTCCACAACATTATGAAAAATACCACTGTATTTGAAGGATACAACTTGAAGAAAACAGTAAGACTTGCTCGTTTCCTTTTTAAAATACTTTTTCAGTGACGTGCCGAGTTAGACAATTGTATTTACACTGCAATAAATATAGGCCTAAGATGTTCACCTTATCAGCAAAACGGCATACATTTAATTTGATTTGAATTGTTGAAAACAACCAAAAATACTATTTGGCCAGTGTAAAAGAATGAGATCAACTCTATTCTAAAATATTTATCTGAGAATTATTTTAAAGTTTTGTTTTTATGGATATTTGAATACATTTATTCTAAAACATAACAAGGATATTGGATGATTTTTAGCAATAAAATTAATGTATGGCACAAATGGCATTTATAGTCCGTATCTCATATTTCCTTGTCTTGTACCTTTGACGGTGTTAAACATGGTGTCACGTGGATGAGAATATGCATGGAAATGATATGCAGATGAGGTTATGCATAGTAAAACTAGGCATTGTAAGCTCCATATATGGTGATTTCGGGGAGGAGATGGCGTGGAGATGGACGTACACACGATCTCTCCCTGACTGGGATTTATAAAGGGATTTTTGCGCAAGTTCTGGCATATGCATGGTTTTATAAATCTGAAAACTTTGCAAAAGTATGCAAAAGCTAGCTTTTGTGCATATACGTACACTTTTAGGATGAAATCTATGGAGAGTTTTATAAATGAGGAACCTGGGCCATCTACCCAGGAGGGAAGGAGGGGGGTTTAAGGGTGGGTGAAAGGACAGTTGTTTCTCCTAGATCTTCCCATCAGATTAGAAAGTTTATTGTTTTGTTGCATGGCATCTGTTTTGTGTAAGTTCCTGATGTTTTGCCTCTTACACTTCCATGACCAGCTCCATTTCCACTGAAAAAGGTTTTGATGCTGTGAACTAACAGCTTAGGAATTTCTCCAGGTTTCCGTAGGTACCAGAAGCAATTCTTACACCAACCGTTTGACAGGTCTCCAATGGCGCTGCTGGTTTTACAGGTCAGAGTGACTGTTTGTCCGTTCTGAACATGTTTCTCTGTTGGAGTCTGAATTACAGTCACCTGTCCTGCAGAATCTAAAGAACAATTAAAAGACATGAATTTCAAAAAGTTTTCAAGTTTTTTTTAACTGCATGAGCTAAATGAATTAAAGGTCTTACCTTGAAAATACATCCCTAAGATCAATATCAAGGTGATGAATGTCAGTTTAGTCGTTGTGCATGTTATTATGATAAACTGTCAGTCATGAAGTGTTAAACTCACAGCACTATAAACACTCTCAGAGCACTGAAGCATGTGCTGACAATGCATGCAGAGCTATTTAAATCATTTACCTGAAGACTGTTGATCACTCGCAGACACATTTTCCAACAACATCAACCTTCAGAAATTTGTGAATAATGTTTTAAAATGTATTGACATTTTAAAACATTATTCACAAATTTCTGAAGGTTGACAGAATCATTTATATTATTGATTTAGTCATTAATGTTTTGTCAGGTCATTAAACACTTTCTATTGTTTATTCTACTGTGACATTATTGGTTCATGTAATAAACCTGCAGCAGAACTTTGGTTTAAATGTCTGGTAACATTTTAGAATACTTTTCCTTCATTAATGAAAAATTACAAAGGAAAAGAAAAAAGACTAACAAATTAGTAACACAATATTAGCATTCTATTAACAACTAAGTGACAAGAAACTCAGATAAACTAATTACTCAGTTGAATGTGGTAGTTTGCTATTAGAAAATCAGTTTTTCATGCCTCCCAGTGAACTAATAGATTATATATAGTTTCATAATTAATTAAACTAATAACTAATGCAGGACAGATTAACATTTTATTTTATTATTTAACCACTTACATAATCAATAGATAATGATATACTAATAATAATCTCTCTTATAGAAATGTTTAGTGACTATGGATCATTTTAAAGAAATAGATATTTAATTGCAGTGTTTTGGTCCGTACTCCTGTGTTCAGTTTTCTGGCATTCCTCTGAAATTCATGCTGTATTCATTTCCCTCCGACATTATTATTACTACTTAAATAAAGAGAAGGCAGCTTAGAGCCACACTTCTCACTTTTTTAGGAATAGTTAGAAGTTTTAAGATCGGGTTTACATTAAGAACTATTGCAAGAATGACGGTAACCCTCTAGTAATGACTCAGATGTTACCAAATCCATCAGAAGGAATTACTCAGGGATGGGCAGTATTTCAGATACATGTATTTGAAATATTATTTTGTATTTAAATACCTTTGTAAAAAGTCAAGTCTTTTGTATTTAAATACATTTAATCTTAGTATTTTTGTATTTAGTATTTTTGTATCCTTTTTTGATACAGGAAATCAGCAGTCTAATAAAGAGGTTGATTGGCAAAAATATTTTATGTATTTTGAAAATACAAAAATACCAAGATTAAATGTATTTAAATACAAAATACAAAATAGTATTTTACTATTACTTTACTACTACTATTGCCCATCCCTGGAATTACTTCTGTCAATAATTGGGAGTTTTCCTGCTTTTCATTTTCCTGCAAATTTACTTTAGAACTGTTCCAAATAATTTGTAACTCTTTCTGAATGATTTGGTAATACTTGAGTAGTAAAATACTTGAGGAGTAAATTATATGTGCTCACTTAACTGAGGAAAAAATTGGGATTGAACAGGTTAGTATATATGCCATATAATTTGGGGTAAATATAAATGGTTATTACGCAACTCTCTGGAATATCTGATTGTGATTTGTTAAGCAAGGCACTTTGCTGGTGCATTTTTGCACATTGATTCAGATCTTAAGGCAAGGATGAGAAAGTTTCTATAAGTGTATGTTTATATCAGGGTGTTGATCAGTGTTTTGTGTGATTGTGTTGTAGAGCAGCTGCAGTATCTCTCAGCTGTATCAGTGCAGTCACTGTGACTCTGACTGACGGAGGTTTTTGTACGACTCTTTATCACTGTGTGAACACCCAGCTACCACTGATCTGGTGTAAACTCTGACAGTAATAATCTCCTGTATCTTCAGTCTGGACTCCACTGATGGTCAGAGTGAAATCTTTTCCAGTATTTGCTGTTCCACTGCCACTGAATCTAGATGGAGTTCCTGACTGGAGGCTGTTTATGTAATATATGAGGAGTTTAGGAGCTTCTCCAGGTTTCTGCTGATACCAGGCTAAGTAGCTGCTGTATATTCCTACATCTATATGACACTCTATTGTAGCTGTTTGACCCAGCTGGACAGTTTTAACTTTAGGTTGAGTCAGAGTGACTCCTCTGGATTCTGAAGAAGAGAAAGTAAAAAACAAATAGTGTTTAAAATTACAACCATCACAAAATTTTTAAAGAACACCAACACCGGTGTAAAATTGTTTATGTCTTACCTTGAATAAAAGCTGCAATGGTCCAGATGAGGATGATGATGTTGTTCATTGTTGTTGTTGTGTCTTGTGTGATGATGAAGATTGTGTTGTGTTCTGCTCTCAGTCATGAAGTGTTAAACTCACAGCACTATAAACACTCTCAGAGCACTGAAGCATGTGCTGACAATGCAAAGAAGTGGGCAGGATTTACAAAGTTACAACGTTGAAACGCCTTCACTAAGCAAACCAGGGGCCAGATACATAAATCAGATGCCAAGAGGTAATGAGTCTTATTTTTATGATTCAAATTTCATCCACTGTACGTTTGACTTGTTATGACCAGTCATAAAGAAAACAATGAGATGATCAACTTATAAGACTTGTCTTAGCAATTTATGCTGCCAGCCACATAACTAAAGGTATCATTTTCTTTTTTGGTCCTGAGCAAAAGGAACCTAGAGTACAAAACTACAAGTGTGAACACACGATCAGAAGTCCCCTGTGAATGAGAAGGCTTGAGCTTTATGCTGAAATGTCTCAAGAGTTATTTTAATAAACTAGACTGAATGTCATGTATGTCAATAACAACTGAACTTTATTCAGCTCCATTCTCCAACTCTGCTCAACTCAGCTTTTATTAATAAAGCATTTTCAAAACCATAAGAATGGACCAAAGTGCTGAGATAATTAAAATTCTAAAAAAAAATAACATTACAAACACAATACCATCACAGCATGACACCAATATAAATCCTACAACAAAATCACTCACATTAAACAGACCCACTCAAACACCAAAAGCCTGATTAAGTCTTTAAGCTCCTTTTAAAAATGTCCATAGTTGACAAAGATTTTATAAATAGTGACAAGGCATTCCAAAGTGTTTTTTTTTTCTTTCATAAAGGTCAGAACTCAAGCTCATATTTTATAATCAAATGTCACTCAGTGATTATGAAATTATGGAACAAGACTATGTAGTCAAATAATGAACCTCGAACACCGAAACATTTCCTAAGCTCACTTCTTATTGAGAATATTTGAAATGTAAATTTGTGTTTTGTTTGCTGGTTCCTCTGTGTGTTTTCACTGTATCATGAAGCTCCTGTGAGGACGCTGAACATCTGCTGATGGAGCTGCTCTATTCTGAGAGGAACAGAATCACTCAAATATGAGTTTGACTGTTTGACTCTTTATTCTCTGAAATGAGTCAGTTGAGTTGGACTAATGGAGAGATGAGGTTTGTTCACACTGAGACTCTCAGCAGTCAGACTGATCTTCTGAATGTTTGAATCAACTGTTGACTCTGTGATGAGACTCAGTGAATGATTCATTCTGATGTGTGTCCTTCAGTATCTGTGTCTCTCACAGCTGTTACTGAATCGCTCTGGCTGCTCTTTCTCTGCACAAACATCAGCAGCTTTCAGTGAATTATTTATTGTTAGAAAGCTTTAAATGATGAACTACATTCATCCATGCTGATTTTGTGTGTGAAAATCAGATGAAAGATCAAATTAGCCAGACAATAAATTACTGGCAAGACTTGATCATGACACAAAAATATTATAAAAATCAGGGAAAGATCTTGGAAAACTGGTAACTTTGTGGCAAACTTTGTGTTTTGTACAAACAAGCACCCCACAACTCAAGTAAAAATGTAATATATTTACAACACATTTATTACATACTAAGTATAGTTCAAATCTATTACTGACATATCGCTTGAGACTCACTGATATAAAAATTATAATTAAACTTTTTTTGGAGTACCTGTGCATAATGCACATTTCTCAATATTAAGCCTAAAATGTGTTTTCATGTCACTAATGATGAGAATTGTATGTTCTTTGATTAATATTGGTCTTTAAATGCAAGATATTTAAACTGCACCTGAAGTATACTTGCAATAGTTCCACTTCAGCACAATTACATGTATTTCGGTATATCTTTAGTTGTACTAAAAACACTACTTCTGCACAATTAAAGTGCATTAAGTACAAAATTAGTTGTTCCAATTTAGCAGACTTAATAGTTTAGTATGCTAAAAGTAGGCCTACAGTTGCAGGGTAAATACATTTGTAGTATATTTAGCATGAAATAAATGTATTTCAAATACATTTTAGTAGATTTATGTTTTCACTAGGGAAATTTTAAATGTGAAAATCTAGTAAGTGATATGTGTTTATATTTCCTTAGTACATCATATAAATAAACTTTGAAACATTTGATACACTGTGACATTGTGTTGTTCGTGATCCTCCAATCAGCAGCTGCAGTGTGTCTCAGCTGTATCAGTGCAGTCACTGTGACTCTGACTGACGGAGGTTTTTGTACGACTCTTTATCACTGTGTGAACACTGGACCACTGTGGTAACTCTGACAGTAATAATCTCCTGTATCTTCAGTCTGGACTCCACTGATGGTCAGAGTGAAATCACTGCCAGATCCACTGCCACTGAATCTAGATGGAGTTCCTGACTGGAGGTATTCTATGCCATATATGAGGAGTTTAGGAGCTTCTCCAGGTTTCTGCTGATACCAGGCTAAATAGTTGCTGTATATTCCCACATCTATATGACACTCAATTGTAGCTCTTTCACCCAGACTTGCAGTTTTAATTTCAGGTTGAGTCAGAATGACTCCTCTGGATTCTGAAGAAGAGAAAATAAAATCAATTAGTGTTTAAAAATACTACCATCATATACTTTTACAAGAACACCAACACCAGTGTCAAATTGTTTATATCTCACCTTGAATAAAAACTGCAATGGTCCAGATGAGGATGATGATGTTGTTCATTGTTGTTGTTGTGTCTTGTGTGATGATGAAGATTGTGTTGTGTTCTGCTCTCAGTCATGAAGTGTTAAACTCACAGCACTATAAACACTCTCAGAGCACTGAAGCATGTGCTGACAATGCAAAGAAGTGGGCAGGATCTAAAACAGGATGTGCTGCTAACAAACTCATATACACTATTTGACAAAATTTATTCATAACTTACACCGAATCGTTAAGATCACAAAAAATAAAATAAAATAAAAATTCATGGCTGATCAGACAAGGAGAGTTGTAATTCTAACTTACATCTTTTATACTGTTTATGCTTTGCCATACAGATCACATGACTCTCAGGGTGTGTTCACACTTGGCAGGTTTGGTTTGATTAAAACAAACTCTGGTGCCATTGCTCAGACTGTGCGGTTCTTTTTTGATAAGTGTTCTGTCATCCAAACCTTGATGTGCACCAAATAAGCAGACCGAGACCCATGTTTTCGAGATAAAATATCACTAGACGCAATTCTAATAATGACAAAATAATCAAGCATGCCTGGTGTTTGTCATCATAGGAACTGTATTGCCCATTACTGTTCGGTACAGGCATCAGAATCACCATCTCCTTGCAGCAGATCTCTGTGCGCAATGGTCTTGTGACCCTAATGTGAAGTAATCTGAGATCAACTAGCAATAAGAACTAATCTAACCAACTACCAAACAGACAATGGATAATGAGACTTATTTTTCAGCTTCAAATTAGACTTTGTTATGTAACCAACTTGTTATGACCAGTCTATAAGAAAAAAAATTTAATAAAATAAAATGATTAACATGTAAGTCTAATCATTTTATGCAACCGATCACCAGGACTAAATGTATGACCAATAGAGCTGAGAGAACTGAACTGCAAGTGTGAACACAAAATCAGAAGTCCCTTGTGAATAGTGAAGCTTGGGCCTTTATGCTGGAACTTCTCTAGAGTACTTACAACCTCTGTTTTTAACACTGCCAATGGCCACAGTATAATGAACAGGGCTAATTCATTATCAAGATCAACTGGTAAATAAAAAGAAAAAATAATCTAAATGTTGATATGGACATTCATTTAATCACAACATCTCCAGGACACTAGGCATTTACAGACGTATGAAGTAAGACTGGTTTGCAACGGACCTCTTTGTGTAGCAACAAAGTTCTGGAAACTGCTTTGTTTGCTACAAATTTACCATATATTGACTGCAAGTTTATTGTAATTAAACAGGTTTTGTAAAGGTAGCAGCTTGCCTGTGCACAGCTACAAGAACATCTACAAACATACTAAAACATGCAAGCTACATGCTAGCAATGCATATCAGCATGATACAAATGCCTAGGAACATGCTAAAACATGCAAACATTCGCAATTTTCAGTTTTCTCAGAAACATGACAGTATGAGCAAATGTGAGATAAAAAGAAGCAACCATTGTTTTTTTATTATTTGATTTAATGGGTTGTAACAGGTTATGTAATGGGGGCTGAAGTGGTCTAATTTTGTCTGAAAGTAAAACCTTCTAACCTAAAGGTCTTATATTGTACATTCAGACAAGGTTTTGTCAAGCCAACATCAACTTTTTTTCACAATAAACTTCTCCATCTATTTATACTGTATTATGTTTGTTGATCAGTGTTGTGTGTGATTGTGTTGTAGAGCAGCTGCAGTATCTCAGCTGTGTCAGTGCAGTCACTGTGACTCTGACAGGTTTTTGTATGACTCGTTATCACTGTGTGAACACCCAGTTATTATTTATATAGATTACACCCATACAGTAATAATCTCCTGTATCTTCAGTTTGGACTCCACTGATGGTCAGAGTGAAATCAGTTCCATGATCGGCTCCATTTCCACTGAATCTTGATGGAGTTCCAGTATGAAGGGTTTTGATGCTGTGAACTAAAAGTTTAGGAGTCTCTCCAGGTTTCTGTAGATACCAGGAGGCACAAGACTTACAGTTACCATCTGACTGGCGTCCAATGGCGCTGCTGGTTTTACAGGTCAGAGTGACTGTTTGTCCGTTCTGAACATGTTTCTCTGTTGGAGTCTGAATTACAGTCACCTGTCCCATAGAATCTGAAGAACAATTAAAAGACATTTCAACATCTGAACTGGAATAAAAGAGATGTTTTTATAGAAAACTGCAAAGAAGCTAATTAAATGAAATAATGCCTTACCTTGAAAAAACATTTTTAAGATCAAGAAGAAGATGATGAATGTCATTGTAGTCATTGTGTCTGTTATTATGATAAACAGTGTCAGTAATGAAGTGTTAAACTCACAGCACTATAAACACTCAGAGCACTGAAGCATGTGCTGACAATGCAAAGTGACTCTGCTATTTAAATCATTTTCCTGAAGACTGTAGATCACTCTCAAAGACATTTAAAAGACAGTTAGCAATGTAAACCAACAGATTTCCTATGCCACAGTGTTTCATCTACAGTCTTTACAGAGACACTGCAGGTGAGGGACGGCATCAGATTAATCACTGAAAGTGACGTAAATGTGAATTTTATCTGAATAGTATAATTTAAATTTAATTTAAATTTAAATTGACAAGTTTCATGAAGTCAATAAATCTCCACTGCTGAACCAAACACTTAATAAATGATCATAAAAACAGCTTGACCCAGTATGGACAAAAATGGCAGGCTATATTTCTCAGTCCAATAACAGTAACGTCTTTCTGTCACTGTTTGACATTTAGACCCCAATTTAGATTCCACAATTTGAAACATTCCTGAAACTTCAGCAGTTTCAGGAATACATGTTTCACTGTATCTACGAATATGTAGCCTACTGATCATCAGCTATAGATGCTAAATGCTCATGTCTGCTGATGGTCAGATAAGCGTTCATTCACGTGCTATTGGTGCCACCCTGTGTTTATATAGAGCATAAACCACTCAAAGTTGTTCTAGAAAGACTTTATTAATTTAAAATACGAATGTATTGTTCTTTCATTTAATTGAGGATGTCATTTTGTAAAAAACTATGAATGTATCGATTTATAGGTTTGTTTGTTCATTTGTTTCAGAACCACACATGTACACTCAATGAAAGAACTTTGGAAAGTTTCTGATGATTCTCTTCAACTAAGTGTCATCGTACACAGTTCTGACCGTCTGACCAATTCATCAGAATTAGAGCCAGATTCTAACTCCCTTGTAATTTTATCCACACTTTTTTCTTTCTTTACTGTTTGTTTGTTTGTGTATGTGTGTGTGTGTGTGTGTGTGTGTCTTCATCAAATTATATTGAATTAAATGTATAACAAATATTTTGTATGAATATACATGGATCTACACATGTATATAAAGGAAAATATGATTACTTTACTGGGCTGATAATAGACTTAATATTAAAGAGCATCTGCTCACAACACAGATTCATACACAGTCTTAATGTTTTACTGTTTGACAGTATTCTGATCTGATTTTGAGAGTTAACCATTCAGATTTTGAGGTGTTTATTAAGGGTTTGGTGGATTTAGGATCATTGTCAAAGGAAGTGCTAATGGAGATCAATTAGATTGTTAAACTGATTAATATTTACAGAAATTGTAATAAAACCACAGATGGGTGAAATGTTATTTAAATGTATACATTAACAATTTTTTTTTTTTTAAATGAACTATAATGATTTCATTTTATCAAAATTCAATTAATATTCTCTTAAATATTAAATGATATTGTGTCTGTTTTGATTCATTTGATTCATATACTGATCCTTGAAAACACCTGCAAAAAATAGGAAATATGAAACTATTTTGTGTAGTCAAATTATGAATCTCAAACACTGAAACATTTCCTAAGATCACTATTTATTGAGAATATTTGACGTAAATTTGTGTTTTGTTTGCTGGTTCTTCTATGTGTCTTGAGTTTTACTGTAACATGCAGCTCCTGTGAGGACGCTGAACATCTGCTGATGGAGCTGCTCTATTCTGAGAGGAACAGAATCACTCAAATATGAGTTTGACTGTTTGACTCTTTATTCTCTGAAATGAGTCAGTTGAGTTGGACTAATGGAGAGATTAGGTTTGTTCATATTCGTCACTTCACAATCATACTGACCTTCTGACTGTTTGATCAACTGTTCACTCTGACATTCTGACATTCTGTGTGTGTGTGTGTGTGTGTGTGTGTGTGTGTGTGTGTGTGTGTGTGTTATCATACATGTTATCAATATAGTTTTTTTTTAATTATGACATATCAGAAAATACTGTATGATGCATGTTTTAAAAAGATGTCTTCATAGTAAACAAAGTAAATTGCACATTGACCAATAAAAGGTTTTTTGTCTTAAGTAAAAACTTTACTTTCATATTATAGCTAAGTTAGCTTTTGTTTATGCTGATATTAAGTTGTAAAAAGCCAAAAATATATTATAAAAATTATATTTCCTTGATTTTTGCCTTGAAATTATTGTTTATGTTGACATATCTGATAGCATGCTTTGCATGGGGCTTAACAGGGAGAGATTTTTATAGTATTATATTTTGTGTTTTTGATCAAGATGAAAAAGGGAGACTTGAATCCAGTATGATATCAATGAGGAAAAAAAATATTTGTGATATTTTTCCTGCTTAAAATTTGACACTATAACAATATCAATTAATTATTTTTTTTAATTAATTTATTTTTTTAAAAGTTTGTTGCCTCAAGGTAACATTGTACCACAATGAACAAATTGAAACATTTGACATTTTCATGCAGAAAAAATAAACATATTTATTGAAAACATCAATTTCTGTAACCAAACAATTGAACAAACAGATTTATCTAGTTTTTAATGTATTGCGCATCTCTTATTTAATAAGAAGTAACATTTCATATCCAGCTGTTGCTCTCAGGCAACATTGTACCATTGTGGGTCACAAGTACAACCAAACTATATCTGTTATCATACCAAAATATTATAATCAGTGTTGTTTCAAACTAAAAAATTAACCTTATCCTTACAAGCATGCACATACACACACAAGCACATGAATATAAAATCTCCTTCTTCACTAATGACACCTCATTGCTTGGGAAAGCTGAGGAAGCAATTCCTCTCAACAGAAAAAACATAATATGTGCAGATATAGTATGTGAATTACTATTCTTACACATGCATTACAAAATCGTGCAAAAATGCAAATACATCTAGATAATTCTAAATGTTTTCTTTAGAAATATCATATATTTGTATTCTAACCTAGTATGCCTGCATGGCCTTATGCGATTCCATTACAGTACAATGTTGCATTTGATAATATATTGTGCAAAGTTTTTGAAAATACTTCTTTACTTTCCAATGAAGGTGACTCGGATTTTTTGTAAGCAATTATATGTATGAAAAGTAATGAAAAATGCACTTTTCATTGGACAAAATACACTATATTGCCAAAAGTATTGGGTCGCCCCCTTCTAATGAACAGGTTTGACTACTTTAGTAATTTCTACGAGTACAAATCTTAATGTTTAAGCATATAATGATATTCTAGGAAATTGTGTGCTTCTAATATTATAGCAACAGTTTGGACAGGACCCTTTTCTATTCTAACATGACAATGCCTCTGTGTATAAGGCAAGGTTCAAAAAGAAAATGATTGATTCAGTCAGTGTGGAAGAACTTGACTGGTCTGCATAAAACCAAGTCCTAATCCCAGTTTAACACCTCTGGTGTGACTGTAAATGCAGACCTTGAGCCAAAAGCTCATCACCAAACACCAATGACTTGTACATATGGGTACAGTCATTTTAGACACTTCCAAAACTGTTGCAACAGAGATGGAAATACAATTTTAAATACATGAATTATGTTCCCATCGTTGTTGCCACAGATTTGGAAGTGCATTTTTCTGTTCTAAAGGTGGCGGTGTCCCAATACGTTTGTCTATATAGTGTATGTACAAGTCATTGGTGTTTGGTGATGAGTTTTTGGCTCAAGGTCTGCATTTACAGTCACACCAGAGGTGTTAAACTGGGATTAGGACTTGGTTTTATGCAGACCAGTCAAGTTCTTCCACACTGACTGAATCAATCATTTTCTTTTTGAACCTTGCCTTATACACAGAGGCATTGTCATGTTAGAAAAGAAAAGGGTCCTGTCCAAACTGTTGCTATAATATTAGAAGCACTGCTATGTATGTATTTCTATAATTTCATTGTAATTTCAGTCACAGTAAGCTATAAATTTGAGTAAATTGTAACGCTTTATATTTAATTATGTTTTCTTTAATAGTCTTGTAGTGTATATTATTTTGGTACAGTCATGTAAGTCAACACAGACAGAGCATTAGTGCAGTATGTCTGACATTTGTGCATTTCAGTATGCTATAAAGCATTTGTAGTTTGTTCATATGAGCTGCATGTTCGCATTTTCATGTCAATTCTTCAGATATGTGTAGTTTTGTCTTGTTTTCTGCAGGGGGAGCTGAAGGTGTAAGTCAATGTGCTGAAACAGGATCTGGAAATAACATCAATCAAACCCGTGAAACTGCTGCTAAAAACAAACCATACATCATATTACACAATATCACTATATTATTATGTAATATTTAATAAATAATGAATAAACGATCCTCCTGACTCTAGATACAGATGGAGGAGTTTGAAACACTTAATCAGTTCTTGAAGGAGGATGAGGAGCAGAAGAGAGTCAAAATTCAGCAGAGTACCGTCCCTACTGTCGACTGACAACAAAAAGCTCTTATTTTCCTTATTACACAACATACTCTTATTCCTGTTATAAGTCTAATTTTCATTCATTTCTGTTCACTTACAAACAATGCAACTGCTTTGACCCAACTGAGATTGTGATTATGCTCTGGACCACCAGAGGGAGAAGAAGACAAGATAAAATCAAGAGTCACCTTGCAGGTGACTAAATGAAAGCAAAAGAAAGAACAACATTTTGAAGGGTTAAACCTCTGCCTGGACATTTAAGTGGCAGCATATTGTGGTAAGATCAACGCTTTATTCTTATGTAACCATAAAGATAAAGTATACAAAAATTAGTGGGCTAAATTTGTAATGGTGAATGGTACATTATATTTCACTGCCAGCAAAATTATACTATAAGACTGGAAACAATATCAATGAACCAATGATTGTTGATTTTCTTGCACAAATGCCAGACTATGAACTTTTTTCTTTTTTACATTTGTTATTGCTTGTGATACAAAAGCTGAGTCCTGCACTTTTATTATATCACAGGTCCAACATTACTACTAAAATTACTGCTTTTCTACTGCATGTAAATTTCCATAAGCATGCTGTAGCAAGCATTAAAAGTTGAATAAACAGTGAGAAATGATTATGTATCTTAGTATAATAAAAAATATATATATTAGTCAGATTACAGCTCAACAGCATTTTTACTGTCCGATGACAATACATAAAAAAAAATAAATAAATAAAATTGTCGTGACCCTTTTAAATGTTGATATAATGGAGTGTCTCTTGGTGTCTCTTACGCCCCTCAGGGCTGTATATATTTGATCAAAAATACTGAAAAAACAGCAATATTGTGAAATATTATTGCAATTTCTAATATTGGTTCCCTATATTAATATACTTTAAAATATAATTTATTTCTGTGACAATATAAGTCTTTACAATCACTTTTTATCTATTTAACACATCCTTGTTAAATAAAAGTATTAATTTCTTTTTTAAAAAAAGAAAGAAACAATGTTTCCAACACTGACTATAAATCAGCATATTATAAAGATTTCTGAACGATCATGTGACACTAAAGACTGGAGTAACGATGCTGAAAATTCAGCTTTACATCACAGGAATAAATTATATTTTGAAGTATATTAAAATAGAAAACAACTTTCTTATTATTCCTCAATCTATTCATTATAAACAATATAACAAGAAAAAAATAGTAAAATATAAAAGAATGCCTGTTTTCTGATTAATTTTTTGTAAAAACTGTATAGGGTGGCTAGAGACCCAAGGTATGTAAATGTGTAAGAAATTTTTTCTGCGCAACTATATTTACATATCTGATGACTCAATACCGGCAATGCATCTTTTTTCCTCAAGGCGGCACTGTTTGATACACAATGATGACGTGATGTTTCACTCATAATTACCGCAGGCATAACCGCATAAAACAAAAGAATATCATCGCAAAAATTGAACTGGTTTGAATGGCTTTACTGCAGAGCAATTACTATACGTAATGAAATATAAATGTCACTGCCATTTGATTCTGGATGTGGTGAATAAGCTGCCAGTGATCAAAATATTGAATATGAAGTCATTGAAAACGATAGTTTTGAGAATATGGCTGAGATCGCGAATATGAGGCAGATACTGAATGTACAGTGGAAGTGCGCTCTGACGATGACAACGATGGTAAAATCATCTGCTCAAATTATCTGCAGTTAGAGATCCATCCGTGCTGGATATATAGGTCTGGGTCGCTAAAGACCCGAATATGTAATAATGATTGGCGAAACAGTCATGCATTTAAGGGTTAAAAAACATTAAAAATCTTACTGATCCCAAACTTTTGGATATATGTTCTCTAGATACACCCTGCAAATGATGGCTGGTAGTTCCTCGCACATGGTGATCATGAGTTAACTTTTTGTTTGAGTTGACCAGTAGTTATGGGTTTTAGTTAGCTTTGTCTGTGGACAGTCCCAGAAGGACTTATTCTACTGTTGTGTTTCCACAAGGGTCTGCAGTCATACTCTTTGAGACACGTGAGTAAGAAGGCAGTGCTTCCAAAATGAGTTTCCATGAGAAAAGAGACAATGAAAACATGTCTGAAATGAGGTCTCCTTCTCCTGGATCAAGCTGTGAATCTTTGTCTAATAATTCCATACACAAACTGCCCCCTGGAATCTGTGATGCAACAGAGACCTCTGTTGACTCCAGGTATGACATTTGCAACTTTTTATCAGGGTGGCATACTTCTGTAGCTCAGGTAGTAGAGCACAGCTCTCACAATGCCAAGATCATGGGTTTGATTTCTATAAACACTGCACCAGTAGTCACTGACCAACACTAACACATTGGTTGGTTTTTGTCAGATCAGTGTGTTACCTATGTCATCATCTGTTGCCATGTTCAGTCTGTATTTGTGGAATTTCTGAGGAGTGATGTACTGTAATCTGGTTATTGTGTGCATTGGCCAGTGTCTTTGTATTTCTATCTTTATTCAGATAAAACTAAATTTGTCTAAACTAAATGAAAAGCCAACGTTGAATGTAATTTTGTTCCCATCATAGTTCGCTTATAGCAAATACACCTTGTATGGCTTATAAAATTGTTTATTCTTGTTTTCTACAAAATTTCTGTAAATATCTTTTAATAATTAAATACAGCAATAATTAAAATAGCTTTTAATGATTAAAACAATACTGACTGTTAAATAAAAGGAAAAAAAACATTAATGGACAATGCTTGTCTGCTTATCAAATAATAGAAATGTGTATATTAATATACAATAATACAGTGTGTATGTATACTATTCATGTTTGTCTTTTGCCACTATCAGCAAGAAGAAGACAATGAGATTAGAATTTCCAGAACCCAGCAGTGTGTCTATGAAAAGTACACAATCCATCTATAATCCCCCTACATTCAGTGATGGAACAGTGACTTCTCCTTCATAGTTAGTATATAAATGTTTAGTTGCTGATTTATTGCAATTCATCTCAAATAAATTATGATTTAAGAAACCCAATGAACACTAAATGTTCTCCAAAATATGTAACATACAATCCATACTGATATGTTTCTGATCATCTTTAAATGTCATGGTAACCACTGTTATTGCCATTTTTGCTGCTTTTTCTTTTTAATTTCAGCATTGTAAAGATAGATGATACAACTGCATCCCACAATCAGACCCACATCAGTCAGGAAAGATCTGAAGCAGTCCTGCAGAGAGTCAAAAACCAACACAAAACCAGCATGAAGGATAAGTATGGCTGTTTATTTGAGGGAAACAAATTACAAGGGAATGAAACCCTCTTGAACGGGATCTTCACACAGCTCTACATCATAGAAGGAGAGAGAGAAGGGGTGAATGAAGAACATGAGGTTTTACAGATGGAGAAAACACCCAGAACACAACACAATCCAATCAACTGTAATGACATCTTTAAACCATTACCTGAAGCAGAATATGAGGAGAAAGACAAAATCAAGACTGTTCTTACTGAAGGCATCGCTGGAATTGGAAAAACCGTCTCTGTACAGAAGTTCATTCTAGACTGGGCCGAGGGAAAAGCCAATCAGGATGTAGATTTCATGTTTTTTCTTCCATTTCGAGAGCTGAACTTGATTCAAGATCATCAGTACAGTCTTCACAGACTTCTGCTGGCCTTTCATCCTGAGCTTCAAGATCTAGACTCAAAGATTTATGAGGAGTATAAAGTTGTGTTCATCCTAGATGGTCTGGATGAAAGCAGAATGACACTGTTTTCAGATGATCAGAAAGTGTGTGATGTGAATGAGTCTTCATCAGTGGGTGCATTGATGTCAAACCTCATCAGAGGAGAGCTACTTCCCTCTGCTCTCATCTGGATCACCTCCAGACCAGCAGCAGCCAATCAGATCCCGTTCAAAAACATTAACCGTGTGACAGACATTCAGGGTTTTGATGACCCTCAAAAAGAGGAATATTTCAGAAAGAGAATCAGTGATGAGCAGCAAGCCAGCAGAATCATCTTACACATTAGTAGAGCAAGAAGCCTCCACATCATGTGCCACATACCCGTCTTCTGTTGGATCTCATCCACTGTCCTTCAAAACCTCCTGAAAGAAGATCTCAATGCAGAAATCCCTCAAACTCTGACTGAAATGTACATCCACTTTCTGCTGATTCAGATTAAGAGAAAGTATGATGAAAGAGATCCAGAGAAACTCCTGAAGTCCAACAGAGAAGTGATTGTGAAACTTGCTGAAGTGGCTTTCAATCAGCTGATGAAGGGCAATGTGATGTTCTATGAGGAGGACCTGACAGAGAGTGGCATAAATGTGACTGACTCCTCTGTGTTTTCTGAGATTTGCACTGAGATCTTTAAAGAAGAATCTGTGATTCATCAGAGAAAAGTCTACTGCTTCATTCATCTGAGTGTTCAGGAGTTTCTTGCTGCTTTCTATGTGTTTTACTGCTATTTAAGCAGCACAATGGAAGCCCTTAAAGCTTTTGATTCAATGCTTAATTTGCATAAAGGTGCAGTAGATAAAGCCTTAGAAAGTAAAAATGGACACCTGGATCTGTTCCTGCGGTTCCTGCTGGGCATCTCACTGGAGTCCAATCAGAGACTCTTACAGGATCTACTGACACACACAGAAAACAGCTCAGAGAGCATCAGTAAAACCACACAGTACATTAAAGAGAAGATCAAAGATGGACAAGGACTCTCCACTGAAAGATCCATCAATCTGTTCCTCTGTCTGCTGGAAGTGAAGGATCAGACTCTGTCCAGAGAGATTCAGGAGTTTGTAAAATCAGACAAACATTCAGAGAAGAAACTCTCTCTTGCTCACTGCTCAGCAATTGCCCACATGCTTCAGATGTCAGAGGAGGTGCTGGATGAGCTGGATCTCAAGAAATACAACACATCAGATGAAGGCAGAAGAAGACTGATACCAGCTGTGATCAACTGCAGAAAAGCTCTGTGAGTGTTTAATCCATATTTTACTATTTTCCTTCTGGATGGAATTGCACTTTCTGTTGTTTTGCTTATTTTTAGAATGTCTTGTTTTACAAGAATTTAGCAGATATGATTGCAATGCTAATTGCAGAATGAGGTTAAGAATTTAATTATTTTGTGTTCTGTTCTGTTTCAGTGTTGCTGGCTGTAATCTCACTGCTCAGCATTGTGAAATTTTGTTATCAGCTCTACAATCCTCAAACTCTGTCCTGAGGGAGCTGGACCTAAGTAATAACGACCTACAGGATTCAGGAGTGAAGCTGCTCTCTGATGGACTGAAGAGTCAAAATTGTCAGCTGGACATACTGAGGTCTTTTAGAACATTATACATTTATAAATTCTCAAGTTGTTTTCAAGGCAGCAGGTTCTTAAGATCAGTTGTCGCCAAACACTTTCACTCTTCCCCTCTTTCTGCCCAGTTAAATTTTTGAAATTAAGCTGACGCAGGAGGTGAGGCAGGTATGGGGTGGGGTTGCCTGAATACTTGATGTCCGCTTCAAAGAAAAACACCTCAGAAAGCACATCTTTCTGCAATGTCTGCAGATTACACTAATATAATAATAAGTGTGCACACTATTTTCTTTGGCATGACCAAAGTTCAGCACTCGGCATTGTGTTTTTAATGAGGCATGTCAAGTTAAAAAAGTTATCTTAAAAGAGACTGTTTCAAGATGTGTTGCATATTATTCTACTTGGCTTGCTCTCACTTTAGAGTGAATGTCCTGTCTTTCTGTGACGCATGATCATGACTGATCATTGTTTTATGACCTTTGGTGTCACTTAATTGTGTTCATGTATGTACCTTGATGACATGAGATCTGCAGTAAGGACATGGATATTGATTTTAAACTGAGGTCAGCAATGATTCCTCAGATGTTTGAGAGTTGAGGGCTTCACAGATGATGTTTTCTTCACTGTTGTGCGTGTCTGTAGGTTGTCAGGCTGTATGGTGACAGAGGAAGGCTGTCGTTACCTGTCTTCAGCACTGAGTTCAAACCCCTCACACCTGAGAGAACTGGATCTGAGCTACAATCACCCAGGAGAATCAGGAGTCCAAATACTATCTGATAAACTGAATGATCCAACCTGCTCACTGGAGATACTCAAGTATGTGGCGTACAAGTTAAGAAACCTTAATGACTGCAGCACAAGCCCAAACTTTTCTTGGAATTTAAAACAATTATTTCTTCTTCTGGTACTTCTTATCTCTGCATGTACTAATTAAATCCCTATGTTACTTTTTTATATATTTAGTAGCATTTTACAGTGAAAGCACAACAAAGGCAGAATTGCTACATTCCATAAATCTAAAATGGTCAAAAAGTGTTTGCTGAAAATAAAACTGTAACAGGAAATGAATTTAAAAATGTCAAGAATTTTAAGATAGATATGCGTTTGTTGAATTTAATTCAGTTTTAAAGAGTTACTTAATGCAAATTGTTTACAACTAAATATTAATTATGAAGACATTAAAGCTTTTTCCTGTTAAGCTGTCCACTATGTCCTGAAGACACTAACATTGAGATGTACAGTTTTGTAAACTGATTTGGAATGATATGTATTGAGAAAACGAAAAAATGGATTGGACTTGACTCTATATATTAATGCACTCTATGTGAATAACATTTCTAACTACGTATAATTCTTCATGTGTGTGTGTGTGTGTCACTGTAGATTGAACCATGGAGAGCCTTTCAGGATCCAACCAGGACTACAAAAATGTAGGTTCTCTCTCTGGGCTCACACTTGGACATTTAATGATAACAAACAAAATTATTAGAACTCTCTCTTCTTGTGTTCAGATTTCTGTGATCTCACACTGGATCCAAACACAGCTAGCACTCAACTCATTCTGTTTGAGAACAGAGAGGTGAAATATGTGGAAAACCACCAGCCGTATCCTGATCATCCAGAGAGATTTAAAGATATTCCTCAGGTTCTGTGTCGAGAGAGTCTGACTGGACGCCATTACTGGGAGGTTGAGCGGACTGGCTGGGCTCGTGTAGCAGTGGCCTATAAAACAATCAGCAGGAAAGAAGCGACTGTTGGTAAGTTTGGATACAACAACAAGTCCTGGTGTCTTTTCTGCACTGATGATGGATTTGTTGTCTGGCACAACAATCTGAGCAGCAACATTCCTGCCCCTTCACCCCCCTCTAAAAGAGTAGGAGTGTATCTGGACTGGCCGGCCGGCATTCTGTCCTTCTACATAATCTCTGACACACACACACTCACACACTTACACACATTTAACACCACATTCACTGATCCCCTCTATGCTGGGTTTAAGGTTTTTGATTCCTCACTGTCACTGTGTAAGATTACACATTAGACAAACAACTGAATCCTACCTCCAACCTAGACATGGTCTTATGTCTATTTATGAAAAGATTTGATGTATGAAATATAAAATGTATTAATTTAACTACAGAATTAGTAAATACATGTTGTACGTTCAAATGCTGTTAAACATGAATGTGTAAAAATGATATGTATGTTTAGTCCCACTGTATATTAGATGATTTTAACTACTAATTTCAAAAAAGTGCTTATTGTGTTCATGTTGTATTGCAAAACACATTTGTTGCTACTGATGTGGAATATGGGTAAGGTTAAGAACAGGTTTTGTGGTATGGTTAAGTTTAAATGTGGGTTAAGGGATAGGGTCAACAGTGTAATTAGATGTAACTACAAACATTAGTAACAGATGTAATATTTATATACAAGAGAGCATATTTAAGAGAGCAAACATTCATTTATATTGTACGTCATTCATGCTGTTTCTTTATCTGTACCACATAACTTCCTACATATAACATATATGTACTGCAATCATTTCAATCATTTTTATGTTATTTTGTTTCTGTTTAATCCTAACTCTTGTGTGCTGTTTTGCCTTCACGAGTAAGTTAGAGATAAGAGAGAGTCTCTGTTTCAAGGATTTATCATCACAGCATCATGTTGTAAAGCAGTAATTTTTGTTTTGGTATAATAACACTTGTTGAATTTTGGTCAGACAATGTCTGACTGAACATGGACATCAGAAAGATAATTTAATAAACTCTACTAATTTTTTAACATCACTTCATCTCCTGCTTTCTGAACTTCCCTGACTCTGCTTTTGGGCTGATAATTTGATAAGTGTGGAAATTGAACTGCAGAGTCACTGAAATACTCTTGATTTCTCAGAATGGAATGTGGAACAAAAGCAAATGAACCGGTTTCTCCAGATGTATTGTTCCTGCAATTTCATCACTGTAAATCTGCAGTGTTTAATGTTAACCTGCTGGGTGTTTACTGTAAATCTTATAATGAGCAACTCATCCCATATCTATCCACAAAGTCCAGTCTGGTACAACCCAGATCACGTACATTCAGTTTGTTCATTAATTAATGAACTGTCATTTTGATTCAGTTCAATTCAATTCATTTGATCCACAGAAGCTCCTCTGACAATTGTTGAATGAGTACAAAACTAGTTATTCTTCACTTTTTTAAAACTTAACACTCACAGACACCCAAACTCTTAATTTATTTTCTTTTTGTTATTAAATCTAATTCAAACTACTACACATCTACCTGATATGCCTACTATACATGGCAGTTATATTAATAAACACATTAAAGCATTATGATTTTTTACCTTAGATGAGGTCATAATACTATTTCAGCACACAAAAGTATGTGTATAAACTCTGACTGGAAGTTTTATGGTTGATTGGAAATTGAGTCTGAGGCCCTTCTATCTTTGATGAACATGTAGCACCCCCTTCTGGAAAGAGAGAGAATGTTCTCCTTAAATTCTTTTTAATTTGTTCACCATTCAGAATTAAATTGAGTTGTTTTGTAAATTTCTGAATTTGAATTGAATTTAAGGAAAGGAAACAAACAAGATTCAGAATTTCAGTTTAAGTTATAAAGGTGTTCATTAATGACTAATAACTCATTTACAATTGCATTATAAATTACTGATAAACAGTTATAACTGTATTAATGAAAACGTTAACGCAATGCCTGCGAAATTGTAAGACATTTTTAACTCACGTTATGAATGTTTAACAAATATATTTATCCTTACTTATTTTACTCAAAATCCGATTCCTGATTTATATCATGATACTGCAAAAAAAAAAAAAAAAAAAGACTATTGTAGTGAGACTGAAGGGTGTTGTATTTGTGGTTTTCTCATAAATAGCTCATCTCTGTTCAGTTTCACTGACAGAGAGCATATATTACACCTAAAACATGATGATGATATTCAAACACAGACTCATTCTCTTCAGGAATACAACATTTATGCTGGTTTTGATAATATTGTGTTTGACTGGAGGGTTTTTACATAATATATGAAGAGTTAAGGAGAGTTTAGCTTCTCCTGGTTTCTGCTGATACCAGGCTAAGTAAATCAGTTAACTAGTGAATATCCAGTGAATTAGGTAATATCATTTATTGCAGAATTACTATGTAAAAGTCTTAGGCCATTAGTATTTTCACCTCCAAAAAAAAAAAAAAGCCAAACATTTTTGTATGCACAAGGTGTCTGACAGCAGCCAATATGCTCCACACAGAGATCTGGTCTCGCTAAATCCAGAAGAACTGTGGTAACACGTCCAAGGCACTACAAGAAACCTACCTGCAAATCTACCTGAAAAACTAAAGTACATAGAACAAAGGGTGGTGGCACCATATGAGGGGTTCAGATGCAAAAGCCTCTAAGTATTTCTTTAAAATTAGCATTTCTTTCTGGCTACTATGTCTAGGTATCTATGTAAGTACTGGTACTTCTGAATGGGTTAAGGCTGGGATTTAGTGCATTTGAAGTGAAAATACTTGATGAATACTATGTGTGGAGAACATTCACTTAGTATCGTTATATCATTTTTGACCAAGAAGGCTTTTAGAGGCTTTTGCATTGGAACTCTTCAAATATTGATTTGATTTAGTTAACAGAAGTTAATTGATAAATAAAATATGATATTATTTTTGAAAGCATCCTCACTTTACACCATTTTTACACAAGTCCCTAAAACATCTAGCTTTGCAGGTATAGGATTCTTTCAGCATCTTGGAGACGTTGCCACAGTTCTTCTTGATTTTGCCTGTTTCAGTTTTTTTCTGCTTCTTCATGTAATTCCAGATGGACTTGACGATGATGAGACCACATCCCTGTGCTGTTGTCAGACTCCTATTACTATCAATGTCAAAAAGAATGTTTGGAAATGTAAACTGATATTTACAACTGACAAACTACAGCAAAAACTATAAATAATTGGCTTAAAGCTTTTTTAAACTTTTTTATTTGTTTGTTTATTTATTTTGTGAAAATACTAATGGCCTAAGACTGTATATTACATAGAATAAACAGTCCACCTTGAGTAAATAATCCTTTTTAACGTAAAAATAAAATAAAACATGTATATGTGTCACATGTTCTCCCTGATTGTTCCTTGTATACAAACTAAAGTTACTATAGCAGCGTTTTTTTCTTTCTTTTGTTTTGTTCTTTTTTTACGGAAGCGTATTGCATTCACTTGAGGAAAAAATATCTGCTCTGTTTTTCTGAATTAATGACTTAATTATCTCAGAATTACGAGATAATTTTTCATGAAAAAAAATTTTTTGCTCTGTTTTTCTGAATTAACGACTTACGAGATAATTAAGTCGTTAATTCAGAAAAACAGCAAAAAAAAAATTTTCATGAAAAATTATCTCGTAATTCTGAGATAATTAAGTCGTTAATTCAGAAAAACAGAGCAAAAAAAATTTTTTCATGAAAAATTATCTCGTAATTCTGAGATAATTAAGTCGTTAATTCAGAAAAACAGAGCAAAAAATTTTTTTCATTAAAATTATCTCGTAATTCTGAGATAATTAAGTCGTTAATTCAGAAAAAAAAATTTCCTCAAGTGAATGCAATACGCTTCCGTATTTTTTTCCTGCAGGGGGAGCTGAAAGCATAAGTCAATGTGCTGAAACAGGATCTGAAAATGACATCAAACAAACCTGTGAAAAAAATGCTGTTAAAAACAAACCAAATGAGCCCATACTTCATATTACACAATAGCTATATATTATTATGCACTTGTAATATTTAATAAATGATCAATAAATGGTCCTTCCTCCTAAATGGAGTAGTTTTAGACACTTATTCAGTTCCTGAAGGAGGATGAGAAGAATAAGGGAATAAAAATTAACTGTCCCAAGTGCTGACTGACAATAGCTATTATTTGTCTTATTAAACAGCATACACTTATCTTAGTTTAATTTTAATTCTTACTGTTTGTGTTGAGTTATAAACAACACAACTGCTTTGAGACCCACCTGAGATGATGATTCTCTGCACCGCTAGAGGGAGAACAAGACGAGAAAGAGACAAGAGACAAGAGTCACCTTGACCAAGTGTCTAAATGAAAGTAAACGAAAAGGTAACATTTTGAGGGTTTAAACAAACGCCTGGACATTTAAGTGGCAGCATATTGTGGTAAGTTCACAATTTATTCTTCTTAACGCTCTGTAGATATATAAAAATAATGATGGTAAGTTATTGTGAGTTTGAAGATATTTCACTGCCAGGACAATTTTAAAATGTACTAATCATACTATTATACTATATAATAATCAGATTGGAAATAATATCAGTGAACCAATGATTGTTGATTCTCTCGGACAAATGCTATAGCTATAGAATATGAAATGTTTGTTGGAAGTCATGAAGTACACTTTAAAAAATTAACTGCTGTTTTTACATTTGTTTTAGCTTACACTACAAAAAAGTATTGCTGAGTTCTGCACTTCTTTTGTATCTTCTTTTGTATTTTTACTAAATCTACTGCTTTTCTACTGCATGTAAATTTCCATAATTGTTCTGTAACATACATTAAGATTAATAAACAGTGAGAAATTATTATGTACTTAAATATAATAAAACCTGAAAAACAGCTTAAGATGTTTGTTATGCTCCATTAACAGAAAAATATTAAACAGTTTACAGCATAGTACAATAAAAAACAGTATTTTATTGCATTGACAGTATGTCAAAAGATCAAGGAAAATGCATGTCGTGACCATTTTAAATGTTGATATGTACCTTCAGTGAATCATTTTTAATTGTCTTATAATTTAAAATATTTTTATTTCACAAGTTACACTAATTAAATAACATATACTACTAAATAATATATGTACTAATACTTAAAAAATGATTGCGTATTTTCTGTGGATACACACTGCAAAAGATGTATGATAGTTCCTTGTACAAGCTGATCTTGAATTACCTTTGATTTTGAGTTTACCAGGAGTTATTGGCTTTGTTTTAGCTTTATGGCTTTGTTAGTTTTTTGGGGTTTTTTTTTTTTTTTGTGCAGTCCCAGAATGCACTGAATTAGGTTGATTTGAGTAAGAAAATGTGCAGTACAGTATTGTTTGTACTACACAAAACTGCACATTTTACTTAGCAGGTAAGTATTCAAAGCTACAAATAATAGTCTGCATTTAATTGTGTATGTGCCTATTTAACTTTTTCTTTTTAACTTTATCTTTATCTTGATATTGTGACATCAGTGCAGGACATGTTAAGCTTTTTTAACCATGTTGCTTTATCAGAGCCATAGTAAAAGGTCTTCCATCTGCCGTGAGACTGTTTAATCAAATGTGACCATGATACATGCTGTACTTTGTTCCTGAGATGTTATGTTTGTGTATCTGGTGTAGTTTTCATTTTATGTATTTTTTTTATATATTTAGAGTAGGAAGGCAGTGCTTCCAATATGAGTTCCCATGAGAAAATAGAGAATGAAGACGCTATGTCTGAAATAAGATCTCCTTCTCCTGGCTCAAGTTGTGCATCTTTGTCTGATAATTACATTTGCGATCTGTCCCATGAAATAAGTGATGCAACAGAAACCCCCAGTGACTCCAGGTATAACATTATCACTTTTGCAACTTTTTTTTTTTTAACTTTTATTTCTGCAGCTCAAACAACAGAGCACAGCTGTCTTTCATGAGTTTAAACTAAATGAAAAAGCCAATGTTGAATGTAATTTTGTTCCCATCATAGTTTGCTTATAGCAAATACACCTTGTATGGTTTATAAAATTGTTTATTCTTGTTTTCTACAAAATTTCTAGATATCTTTTAATAATAAAACAATAATTTAAAATAGTTTTTAATAATTAAAACAATACTGACTGTTGAATAAAAGGGAAAAAAATGCATCAATGGACAATGCTTGTCTATCAAATAATAGAAATGTGTATCTTAATAGAAAATAATGCAGTGCATATGTATACTATAAATGATTGTCTTTTGTCACTATCAGCAGGAAGAAGACGCTGAGATTAGAATTTCCAGAACCCAGCGGTGTGTCTATGAAAAGTACACAGTCCATGTATATTCCCCCAACATTCAGTGATGGAACAGTGACTTCTCCTTCATAGTTAGTATATAAATATTTAGTTGCTGATTTACTGCAATTCATCTCAAATAAATTATGATTTAAGAAACCCAATGAACTCTAAATGTTCTCCAAAATATGTAACATACAACCCACACTGATATGTTTCTGATAATCTTTAATAGTCGTTGTAGTCATTGATATTGCCATTTTTGCTGCTCTTTCTTTTTAATTTCAGCATTGTGGAGATAGATGATACAATTGCATCCCACAACCATACCTACATCAGGAAGGAAAGACCTGAAGCAGTCCTGCAGAGAGTCAAAGACCAACACAAAACCAGCATGAAGAATAAGTATGAATACTTATTTGAAGGAAACAAAATACAAGGGAAAAAATCCCTCATGAACAGGATCTTCACACAGCTCTACATCATAGAAGGAGAGAGAGAAGGGGTGAATGAAGAACATGAGGTTTTGCAGATGGAGAAAACACCCAGAACACAACACAATCCAATCAACTGTAATGACATCTTTAAACCCTTACCTGAACCAAAATGTGAGGATAAAGACCAAATCAAGACTGTTCTGACTAAAGGCATCGGTGGAATTGGAAAAACCGTCTCTGTACAGAAGTTCATTCTAGACTGGGCTGAGGGAAAAGCCAATCAGGATGTAGATTTCATGTTTTTTCTTCCATTTCGAGAGCTGAACTTGATTCAAGATCATCAGTACAGTCTTCACAGACTTCTGCTGGACTTTCATCCTGAGCTTCAAGATCTGGACTCAAAGATTTATGAGGAATGTAAAGTTGTGTTCATCCTAGATGGTCTGGATGAAAGCAGAATCACACTGTTTTCAGATGATGAGAAAGTTTGTGATGTGAATCAGTCTTCATCAGTGGGTGCGTTGATGTCAAACCTCATCAGAGGAGAGCTGCTTCCCTCTGCTCTCATCTGGATCACCTCCACACCGGCTGCAGCCAATCAGATCCCATTCAAAAACATTAACCGTGTGACAGAAATTCAGGGTTTTGATGACCCTCATAAAGAGGAATACTTCAGGAAGAGAATCAGTGATGAGCATCAAGCCAGCAGAATCATCTTACACATTAGAAGAGCAAGAAGCCTCCACATCATGTGCCACATACCTCTCTTCTGCTGGATCTCATCCACTGTGCTTCAAAACCTCCTGAAAGAAAATCTCAATGCAGAAATCCCTCACACTTTGACTGAAATGTACATCCACTTTCTGCTGGTTCAGATAAACATGAAGCATCAAAAGTATGATGAAAGAGATCCAGGGAAACTCCTGAAGTCCAACAGAGAAGTGATTGTGAAACTTGCTGAAGTGGCTTTCAAACAGCTGATGAAGGGCAATGTGATGTTCTATGAGGAGGACCTGAGTGAGAGCGGCATAGACATCACTGATGCTGCAGTGTATTCTGGGATTTGCACTGAGATCTTTAAAGAGGAATCAGTGACTCATCAGAGGATAGTCTACAGTTTCATTCATTTGACCTTTCAGGAGTTTCTTGCTGCTTTCTATGTGTTTTACTGCTATATAAGCAACACAATGGACACCCTTAAGATTTTTGATTCAATGCACAATTTGCATAAAGCTGCAATAGATAAAGTTTTAGAAAGTAAAAATGGACACCTGGATATGTTCCTGCAGTTCCTGCTGGGCATTTCACTTGATTCCAATCAGAGACTCTTGCAGTATCTACTGACACACACAGAGAGCAGCTTAGAGAGCCTCAGTAAAACCACACAGTACATTATTAAGAAGATCAAAGATGGACATGAACTCTCCACTGAAAGATCCATCAATCTGTTCCTCTGTCTGTTGGAAGTGAAGGATCAGACTCTGTTCAGAGAGATTCAGGAGTTTGTGAAATCAGACAAACGTTCAGAGAAGAAACTCCATCCATCTCACTGCTCAGCAATTGCCTACATGCTTCAGATGTCAGAGGAGGTGCTAGATGAGCTGGATCTCAAGAAATACAACACATCAGATGAGGGCAGAGGAAGACTGATACCAGCTGTGATCAACTGCAGAAAAGCTCTGTGAGTGTTTAATCCATGTGTTACAATGAAGAATCCCTTCTGAATGGAACTGCATTTTCTGTTGTTGATATATTTTGAGTATATATTGATTGTTTTTGGAATGTCCTGCTCTATCTTACAAGAACAAAACTGAAATACTAATTGAAAAATCATATAAATACTAAATAAGTTTAAGAATTAAATTCTCATTTTATCATTCTGTGTTTCAGTTTTGCTGGCTGTAAACTCACTGGTCACTCCTGTGAAATTGTGTCATCAGCTCTACAGTCATCAAACTCTATCCTAAGAGAGCTTGACCTGAGTAACAATGACCTGTGGGATTCAGGAGTGAAGCTGCTCTCTGATGGCCTGAAAAGTCAAAACTGTCAGCTGGAGATACTGAGGTATTTTAACACATTATATCTTGCCTGTCTGCAAAAATGTATCTCAAGGGTTCAGATTCAATTTTTGTGTCCCGTGGCCCTCTTTTATTTTACAGAATATCTGCATTGGTTTCTATGGCAAAGAAGTTGTGATGGTATGCCTATGCTAAAAACAACAATAATAGCAAAATAGTTTGCAATACAGATGTTGTCTTACAATATGACAACTTGTTGCTATTGACACTGGATTATTGCATGGGTAGCGGGAGAAACGTAGGAATCTGGAATGTGCTGCTTTATTCCATGCTGCTGTCTCCATCGGTCTCAAAACTCAAATAGGTGTGCAGACCATCAGTCAATTGTCATTTTCCGCTTGACTTGCGCTTCGCAACAACACAACCTTGTTTCTGCAAAGACGTTCAGCGGGATTTCTTGCACAGAAATTGGATTTGGATTTAAAGTCTAAACAAAACTTACATTTTTGAGTTGTTGTCAAGTCAACAGGTCCTTAAGTTCACTTGTAATTTCAAAAAAAAAGTTTTAAGATGCAGGGTTTTCTCTGTCTGGTTTAAAAAGATGGAATCATTTGACCTGTGTCTGTCTGTGTGTGTGATGCACAATCATGACTGATAATTGTTTCCATGATTGATCTTTGGTGTCACTTACGAGTATCAATGAATGACATGAGAACTCCAGTAAGGACATGCATATTGGTTTAAAAAGTTTCTTGAGTGAGTAATGATTCCTCCAGTGTTTGAGAGTTGAGGGCTTCACAGATTATGTATTCTTCACTGTTGTGCGTGTCTGTAGGTTGTCAGGCTGTATGGTGACAGAAGAAGGCTGTCGTTATCTGTCTTCAGCTCTGAGTTCAAACCCCTCACACCTGAGAGAGCTGGATCTGAGCTACAATCATCCAGGAGAATCAGGAGTCCAAATACTATCTGACAAACTGAATGATCCAACCTGCTCACTGGAGATACTCAAGTATGTGGGGTACAAGTTAAGAAACCTTAATGATTGCAGCACAAGCCCAAACTTTTCTTGCAATTTAAAACAATTGACAGTTCGCAAACCCCGCCCACCCTTAGTTACTGTTGCCATGACCGACAAACAGTGCCGCACATGTCTTCTCACGCAGTGAAAAATACATCGCAGAGCAAACAGTAAACTGAGAAAACATCGACAGAGAAGACAGAGCAGGTCACTTCTGATATGAAACAAGGTCTCAGGACCCTCAGCTTTTAAACTGTCATTTTTAAAGAAATTCAAACAATAAATATCATTTTGTGGCTCTTCAATGTGTCGTGACAGATCACTGTATTGCCTCAGTTCAAACACGTGAACCGATCGTCTTTTCATATTTACTTAAAGCACGAAATAAACATGAATAAACATCAGAAAGTGTTTTATTTCAACCGTGGAACACACCATTTTTCAAGTTTAAGTCCACTGAAGTTAATCTGCTCTCTTGTCTGATTAAGGCTAGGAGACATCTGCGGCTACTGGGCATGTGATTACATATTTTCCAGCCGACATAACATGAAACCTATGAAAAAATAGTTTTAAAAGCCATAGTTTCATCACTTTAGAGTGTCGCAATGACAGTCTTTTTTGCAGTAATGACCTGTCATGGTTTAATGAGAGGGAAGATGACATGAAGCTACTGAAGGCTAGATTGAAAACAGATGAGCGCACATGTGCATATAAAGCCTGATCGGGCTAAATTCACGGGATTTTGTCCACGGAATGATAAGAGCACACGCTTTTAACATATTATTTTATTATTTAACACTCAGGCTTTCTAACTTCAGCAGTAAGCCATGCATTCAGCGGACATGACAGATTTTCTGGTACGCAAAAACAAGTACTTTAAATGAATACCTTAGCTTATTACCGCACCGTGGGGCAACCAACAACAGCACAGCTTAACCCTCCGCACATATTTATATTTAGTTATATTGAAAAAGTTTCAGTTCAGCTGATCTTTTTTACCCGGCTTAACATGTATTTCTATGGAGACCTGTTGTAGCTGTCGGGCAAGATGGCGGATAGCAGCGGCGGCGCATAATCTCTGCTTTCTGATTGGTCAAATCGCCTGTCAATCAAGCTCTTTGCGAACGGTCAATTAATTTTTCTTCTGGTACTTCTCATCTCTGCATGTACTAATTAAATCCCTTTGTTACTTTTTTATGTTTAGTAGCATTTTACTGTCAAAGTACAACATAGGCAGAATTGCTCCATTCTATAAATCTAAAATGGTCAAAAAGTGTTCGGTGAAAATAAAACTGTAATAGGCAATATGTGTTTGTTGAATTTAATTATGTTTTACAGAGTTAATTAATGTATTAATGCAATTATGAAATAATGCAATTGTTTACAACTAAATATTAATTATGAAGACAAAGCTTTTTTTCTGTTAGGCTATCCACTATGTCCTGAAGACATAACATTGAGACGTACAGTTTTATAAACTGATTTGGAATTATATGTATTGAGAAAACGAAAAAATGGATTGGACTTGACTCTATATATTAATGCACTCTATGTGAATAACATTTCCAACTACTTATAATTCTTCATGTGTGTGTGTGTGTGTGTGTGTGTGTGCGTGTGTGCATGTGTGTGTGTGTCATTGGAGTTTGAACCATGGAGAGCCTTTCAGGATCCAACCAGGAATACAAAAATGTAGGTTCTCTCTCTGGGCTCACACTTGGACATTTAATGATAACAAACAAAATTATTAGAACTCTCTTCTTGTGTTCAGATTTCTGTGATCTCACACTGGATCCAAACACAGCGAGCACTCAACTCATTCTGTCTGAGAACGGAGAGGTGAAATATGTGGAAGAGCAGCAGCCGTATCCTGATCATCCAGAGAGATTTGAAGATATTCCTCAGGTTCTGTGTCGAGAGAGTCTGACTGGACGCCATTACTGGGAGGTTGAGCGGACTGGCTGGGCTCGTGTAGCAGTGGCCTATAAAACAATCAGCAGGAAAGAAGGGATGATCTGTAAGTTTGGATACAATAACAAGTCCTGGTGTCTTTTCTGCACTGTTGATGGATTTGTTGTCTGGCACAACAATCTGAGCAACAACATTCCTGTCCCTTCACCCTCCTCTAAAAGAGTAGGAGTGTATCTGGACTGTCCGGCTGGCACTCTGTCCTTCTACAGCGTCTCTGACACACACACACTCACACACTTACACACATTCAACACCACATTCACTGAACCCCTCTATGCTGGGTTTAAGGTTTTTCATTCCTCACTGTCACTGTGTAAGATTACACAACAGACAAAAAACTGACTTCCACCTCCATCCTAATCATGGTCCTATGTCTATTTATGAAAAGATTTGATGTATGAAGTATATAATGTATGAATTTAACTGCAGAAATAGTAATTGCATGTTGTACATTCAAATGTTGTTAAACATAAATGTGTAATATTACTATGTATATTCAATCTCTCTTTATATTAGATGTCTTTAACTATTAAAGTCTGTACTCATGTCAAAAAAGTATTTATTGTCTATGTTGTATTGCAAAACACTGTTACTGCTATTGATGTGGAATACGGGTAAGGTTAAGGACAGGTTAAGAGTGGGTTAAGGGATAGTGATAGGGTCAACAGTGTAATTAAAGATGTAACTACAGAAATTAGTAACAGATGTAATATGTATGATATATAAGAGAGCATATTTAAGAGAGCAAACATACATTTGTGTTGCACGGCATTCATGCTGTTTCTTTATCTTTCCCACATTACTTCCTATATAACATATATGTACTGCAATCATTTCAATCATTTTTATGTTGTTTTTCTGTTTCTGTTTAATCCTAACTGTATGTTGAATGCTGTGTTGCCTTCACAAATAAATTAGAGGTAAGAATGAGTCTCCATTTCAAGGATTTATCATCACAGGATTGTGTTGTGAAGCAGTAATTTTTGTTTTGCCATAATAACACTTGTTGAATTTGTGTTGGTCATTGTCTGACTGAACATGGAAACATATGCAGAGGTGGGTAGAGTACCCAAAAACTGTACTCAAGTAAAAGTAAAAGTACTTGTAGAAATATTTACTCAAGTAAAAGTAAAAGTAATAGTCTGAATAGTTACTTGAGTAAGAGTAAAAAAGTATCGGATAAAAAAACTACTCAAGTAGTTAGTTACTAGTTACTTTGGATCATATAATATATTCTATTTTTATTTAGATATATAGATATTTAGATAAAATTTATACATACACACTGCCGTTCAAAAGATGTTTTTTTTTTAATGTAATTTATTTCAGGATAAATCTGAATTTTTATCAGTTTTAGCTTCAAATTCAGTGTCACATGATCCTTTCAGAAATCATTCCGATATGTTGATTTATTATCAGTGCTGTTCTTTTTATCTTTCTATTCATAAAAGAACTGAATAAAATACAGGTTTCAAAAAACAGCAAAACCCTGTTGAAAAAACCAGCATATGCTGGTACAGGTATGTTTTGAAGCATGGGATGCTGGTTTGAGCTGGTTTAAGCTGGTACTTTGCTGCTTTAAAGCTGGTCCTTAGTTGGTTTAAGTTACTGTGCTGGTCCTAAAATGGTCCGACCAGCTTAAGACCAGCACTTGACCAGCATCCCAGCTTCAAAACATACCTAACTAGCATATGCTGTTTTTTTTTTCAACAACACTGATAATAAATCAATATATTAGAATGATTGCTGAAGAATCATATGACTCTGAAAACTGGAGTAATAGCTGATAAAAATTCAGATTTGCATCACTGAATTAAATTATATTTTAAAGTATATTAATTATGTTATTAATTAAGTATATTAATTAATTATGTATTATGTGTATATAACCTCTGACACGGAGAAGAGAGAAATCTCCTCACATGACCGCCAGAACATCTGAACATAAGGAAATAAATGCATATGACGGATCTACTCGTCAACCTAAAATGTAAACAAACGTAGCCTTTATTTCTGCAAGCGTAAATATTGTGAAAATATCAATATTTTCTGCGTCTAGGCAAAGGCATTCCTCCTGAACTAACGCGGGTTTCATGGTAAAGTTCATTTCATACTCTGTGACAGTTTATTTAATTAATAAATTCTAGATTGTATTTAATGTAAGGTACATTTACAACAACCAGAACGCCATAGTGGTATCGTACTGTAATCGACCTATACCTGTGTGGAACCGACAGCACACGCTGTGTTCATCTAATAAAGATTCATAGCTAGCAAACCATAGCCTTTGCAGATTTGTTCTCAACTGACTGTAGATCTAAAGCCACGTCTTCAACGCTCTTGATGTTCTTAAACTTTCTGTTATCTGAGTGAGAACCGCTTCAGCGACGCGTGCTGCAGAGAACTGAACGAATCATTCAAACTGATTCGCGAACCGATTCACTGGTTTGCCAACTGGTTTGATCGAGCCTTCGAACAGAATTGACTCAAAAGAATGAATCATTCGCGAACGGGCATCGCTCATTGCCCAAAGAAAAGACGAGTACAGTTTGGAATAAATTGAAGCATTTAACTTTATTATTACGCATTGCATTAAGATATAAAGCAATCAGAGGAGCGGCTGCCCACAGTAACTAAGTAAAAGTACCGTTTTTTCACTAAAAATGTACTTGAGTAAGAGTAAAAGTACCCATTTTTAAATATACTCTAAAAGTATTAGTTACCCAAAAAATTTACTCAAGTAAATGTAACGAAGTAAATGTAACTCGTTACTACCCACCTCTGAACATATGCAACTTAGATTATTCAATAAACGCTACTCATTTTTACCATCACTTCATCTCCTGCTTTCTGAACTCCCCTGCCTCTGTCTACTTTTGGGCTGACAAAAAAAAATTAAAAATTAAAAATTGTTGACTAATTTGATGTGTGGTAGCATGAACTGAGTCATTGATATCTTAATGTCTTCTCAGAACTGAATGTGAAACAAAAGCAAGTAAACCTGTTTCTCCAGATCTACTGTTCCCGCAGTGTGTTCACTGTAAATCTGCAGTGTTTTATGTTAATCTGCATGGTGTTTACTGTCCATTTTACAATGAGTAACATGTTGTCCCATATCTGTCTACAGAGTCCAGTCTGACACAAGCACGTTTCACAATATATTGTTCCTTTGCATAGAACAGATCCTCCTCAGAAGCTCCTCTGACAATTTTTAAATGAGTACAAAAAAAACAATTATTCACTTAAAACTTCTTTATGAGGCATACACTCACAGACAACCAAACTCCTGTTTTAACAAAGAGTTAAAAACAAACTAACTGGTTTAAAAATGTTATGGATTACTAATTTGTCTCATATACTTTTTTTTGTAGAAATCACTGTACACAAATTAAGCTGTTTTATTCTATGACTGAAAGAGAGGACAATTGTGCTTATTGCTAATTTTAACCACATATTTGTTATTAGTGTACATATTTTTTTTCTCTCGCTCACTGAATTTTGTTTTAGGCCAAGCAAAACTGGCTATCTATGTAAGTAGGAAGAAAAAAGTGGAACAAAATTTGGAACTGAATGTAGTTGCATTGTTTTTAAACATGGTGCAAGCAAGAATACTGATTGATTTTAACTACTACAAACATATTATCTTGTTTCTTTTGAAGATATTTGGCATTACAATGAGGCTTTGTGTTCGGTTTTTGAAGGTGATTTGGTTTTTACACTTTTGTAAGTTAGGTTTGTTTTCTTTATAAATGGATATTGTGATTTAATTGTGTTGTTAATTATATTTAATAAAGGATTGGTCAAATTCAAAAATTCTCTCTCTCTCTCTCTCTCTCTCTCTCTATCTTTCTTAGACATCTGGACATTTGTTTAAACTGTGGACTGTCAAAACGCATAGTGGCTGAATTGCTTGAAAAATGGAAGTCAGCACTAGTACCTGAACAAATAAAAATTGCTAAAGAAGCTTTAGTTACCCCAAATTGTAATGACCCATATCCTGATTTGTATTTGCTAACTGATTTTAAAGAGTGTTAAGGTGTTTTTTTTTGTTTGTTTGTTTTTTTTGTTTGTTTTTTTTACAAGACAGTATTTTGATTTTAATGGAACCTAATTCTGTATCTGGAAAAACTGTGTATAAATGGAAAATCCTTCATGGCACCTTAATTCACTTTTTCAATTTTTAAGCAATTTATTTCATCGTTTTGATGAGGAAGTGTTTATTTATGGTTTTAAATACACTCAGAAACATCGATTCTGTTGCCAATTGTTGAATTTCCTTTTTAGCTCAAGCGAAAATGTCAATTTATGATACTAGGAGAGTAAAGATTGAACGGAATTTAAGTAGCAATTTACAAATGGTGTTTTTAAATCCAGAATTCTGATTTACTTTTGGTACTATAAAGATATAAGGAGGTCTTATGTGCTTTGAAATGATTTGGTGTTACAAAAGGGCTGTGTGTGAAGTTAGTGATGAGAATCTAGAGTTTACAATTTTTTAAATAATTTATGTGTGTTGTTATTTTGGTTTGGTTTTAGTATTTAAAATGAACTGTGTATGCATAAAGTAGGGATTGATTGTATAATGTATAATGGCGTGTTGAAATTCAAATTCTCTCTCAGTCTCTATCTCTATGTGGATTATAGAATTTAAAGACACTCATGAGAAAAAGTAAATTAAAAATTAGTAAAGTTAGTAAAAATAGTAAACGTTGTTGTTGCCTTTGAGGTTTTTATTATTACTTCATAAAGCTACTTTGAAATGGTAAATATCGTAAAAAGCATTTTATTTATTTATTGAGATTCTTCTTTATCTGCTGAACAATCATATAATCATATTTATTAATAATTTCACTGTATCCATCAGTGCAGCTCTGAGACTGAAAAATAAACTCAGTATCTATCTGGAATTCATCCATCGCTCTATACAGACTGAATAGTGTGTAAATTGTATTTTGTTCGATTACTGTTTTAATAAGGCTGTGTTGAAATGTATAAAGTAAACAGTGGACCCCAAATAATTTTTACATTCAGAGGCATCATAGACTTCATTAAAGATCAGTGATTAAATTAAAATTTATATTAAGTTTACCTCAGGAATTGAGGTAAAGGCTATTAAAACTCATACAAAAGCAACGTTCCACGTGTACACACAAATTCAAAGACAGGTGTCAAATATCTTTACATATAGAAGATGGGGAAAATAAAACAGCAGGTTGCCTTGCAATGAAATATAAAAGAATCCAGGAAGGCTAATTATGTAACAGTGTGGAATGAAATGAAGTGCTACAGATACTCTACAAGTCGAGCATTTTTAAAACAGGCAGTTATTCTGCAATCACTATGTTAATTTACATTTTATAGGTATACAGTAGTAAGTCAAGACAGACCAGACAAAAGACTAAGAATAGCCCTATTCGGACGGGACTAGTTTTCTAAACTACGTTTGAGTTTCGATTCTTATCACCTGACGTCTGCGATTTTCGTGTACCAATTCGGACGGGACTAACATCTCCGTGTTTATTACAGAGGTGGGAGGGTCTGTTTTGGACGTATGGGCGTTTCAGAGAGCACGCGCTCTGTATGCGTGCATTGCGTATAGTCATTCGGATTGATTACCATAATCACACAAATACCATGGTGAAGCTAGTATAGCAAAGCCATATTAATGTGTGGTTACTTTAATTTTACTTTAGTTGTTTATTTGTAGTAAACCCGTGTTTAATTTTCCTAAAGGTATATGTAATTAAAACATTATGTAATTGAGTGCAGAAATGAACGCGAATAATTTTACCTGACGCTGATATTAAAATAGCCAGCCTTAACAGTGATCTGAACGTGATCTGGCTCTTGATTTTATTTTTGTCTTTTTTTTTATCATTATTTATTTCTTTGCTGGGAGGCAAATATATCAAATGTGCGCACGGTAAGAGCGTCTACGGTAATTCACGTTGGCCAAAACACAAGGAAACGCGTTGTGAAAAAAAAAAAATCACCGGCAATCGCAGACATCGCATTCGGACGGGATTAGTTTTCTCAGAGGATCACTGAGTTTGCTGAAAAACAGTAGGTAATTTGCTCTGGAATTATTACAGAGGTCGTGTGAGAAAAACACAGACATGGCAGATTCGGACGGGATTAAAATCACCAAGTACGTCTGTGAAACACAAATTTCTCTAACGACCCCCTGTAAAACTAGTCCCGTCCGAATAGGGCTAATGTCTCCATCTAGAGGTGAATGTGCAAAATGACACAGACACGTTTCAATGAGAAGCCCTGCAATAAATTTGATGAATCATAACTCCCTGACAAGTGTTTTGTCAGGAATGTGTCTGTTCCCTTTAAAAAAAGAAGTACACTTAATCATACTTTGTAAAAATAGTTCTTATTACTAAAACACAATACTTAAAAATAATATACTTAAGTGTGAATTCAGACAATTACAGTAATTGCATTTTATCTGCAGTGAACTTAAAATATTACATTTAAATTTATATACAAAAATTTTAAAAAAGCTGAACTTCAGAGTGTTTTTGACCCACTTACGTAGGACTTAATTACATACTTAGAAAATGTAACATCATAATTTCCAAACTCTCTTTGAATACATTTAAATTGACTTTTATTTAATTATGGTAAAAATATACTTTAAAAAAACATAAAATGTGTACCTTTAAGGCACACTTGATTTTCACAAGGGTAATCTAACTTATGTGAGCATCTGCTCACTGAAAACTTACTTTAAAATGCAAAGTTTTCATTTCATGCAGGAAGTAGACAATACATCATAACTGTCTAAGTCAAAAATATTGTTTCAATCTAAGCTCATATTATTCTCATTAATGTAGAATGCAATAAACAACTGAACCGGATGCAGTTTCAATAAGGAAGCTGTACTAAGTAAGTAGAGGAGGAGCCATTATCAGTCACTCAAATCAGCTGTTCTCACATTCCTGTATCAAATTTTCGCCGGTTCAGAAAGGATAAGTAATTTCAACAGAAGTAAGTACCGTAAGTTATGTCTTTAGCCTACATAGGCTGCAATGCATTTTTATTTTGATTCATGTACATGTAATAACATAACGATAATTCTTTTATTTCTGTTATAATAATTATATTAGCTATTATAATAATTATAATAGCTTACTTTAAAATATCCGTGATGTCTGTTTTGACTGGAAGTTTCAAACTGACAGTATTTAGCAGTGTTTGTGAGAAAAGTTGGGTTCTATTACAAAAGTGCCAGTAGTTCTATGAGCTCATAAACACAGTATCACAAAGTTTACATGTGGATGACTACAGGTTAAAGTCGACAGAGAAGACGATTACTTCATATGAAATATTTAGGTACAAGGTCGACGTGATTTTTAGCTGATAATGTGTTGTAAACGCTGCGGAGAGCTAAAAATGAAAGAAGATTTCACTAAGAATTTCCTGTGTATGGTTTCCGCTTCTCCTGATTGTGAAAGTAACTTTGGTTGACTAGTGTAATGAACTTCCTCCCGAGAGACAAGGAAGTCTCGCGTTAACATGCCGTATTGAATTGATTTTCAATAATATTGCATTTTCTACGATTATTTTTTTAGTATCAGTTTCATTAGAAACAATATTAATGATTTTAAGTCAACATTGGTTTTAACAGGAATGTGGAAATTCTGTGCTTTGATTTGATGGCGCAACTTTCATTTCCCCTTTTATTAATATAGGCTAATGCATATGTGTGAGAAATAGATGCCATGCAACTTTTTACATTTTCGACATGAGTTATTGCCTGCATTTCTACTGAGGAGTTTTTCCATGATTACATTTGCAAGTTTCCTTTCATTAAAAAAAAAAAAAAAAGATTCAATACACATAAATCAGAAAGCATGATATGTACAACTATGTGAGCTTTTTTTTTTTTTTAATTGAAACCTGTTATGACACCACATAATATAAAACAGAATACAACCTTTGCACCCCTTTTGAACCTCTGTTAGCCCTATAAACTGATGTTGTCCTGTGAAAAACTAGCTAATATTTAATCATGGATCCTGGTTTTCTGTGTTGCTTTTAAAAAAAAAACTCATATTTTTGTAACATTCAATTCTGTTTATATTGGCCTTTCATAATGTTTACTGTTTTAAAGAAGCATTATAACATTTAAATCAAATTATTAAATTAAAATGAACATTTATCTTTAATGTAAGTTGGGGAGAGTTGTCACATTTCTTTTTATAATTTTAATTAATTACTTTTAGTTTCTGTGACTTTTTCTATGAGTTTTTATTTTTCAAAATTAGATTTTTTTTTTTTTTTTTTTTTTTTTAACAGCGTCAGAAGAACATGATGCTTCAGTCATTCAAGATACTTAATCTGAGAAATATTTATTGTTTTTATTTCCAGCTGCAATGGACATCATAGAACCAATCCTAGCCATCGCAGAAAAGCTGTACAGCCTGTGTGAGGAGGTGAAGGCCAACAAGAAGCGCTGCAGGCGTCTGGCTCACCGCGTGTCCACACTGGCTGAGCTGGTGAGGGCCGTGAAGGTTCATGGCTTTGGGACTGAACCCGAACAGGTTAGAAATGGGCTTGAGAATCTTAAACTCACTCTGGAGTCAGCAGAGAAGGTAGTGAAGAAATACACTTCCTCCAGCTATTTGAGACGCGTCGCCAAAGCGTTTGACCTCGGCGAGGAGTTCAGCTTCCTAAACGAGAGGCTGAATGATGCAGCTCAGGTGCTTTCTCTAGCGCTTCAGGTCGAGCACAGAGCAAGTATAGAGAAAGTGTTTCAGGAAGCAACAAGGCGGCGGGAAGATGAAGAGGACAGGCAGAGTGACTCTCTGGAACTTCGGGAATGTAAGTTGTATGAATTTTAATTGAGAAAAAATGGCTATTTTCAGGATACAACTGGAATCTTTAGAACAATCCTGGCTAAATCTGTTTCTGGAGGGCCCAGTTTATCTCCAACCCTAATTAAACACACCTGAACCAGATAAACATTCCCCTTGTAAAAAAATACCTACACTAAGTGTGCAAGACCAGGTCTTAAAAACTCCAAAGCTCAGTGCCCTTAACGCGCACTAAATCCACACATCTTGAATACTGCTCCAGACCGCTATTCGAGGCTTAGTGTATCCCATCATGCATCATGTTTTGGAATAAATTGTGAGACTTTTTGCCGAGATCTTGCGAGAGGTCACAGAACCCTTTCCAATGTAAGTTAAATATTGATATAATAATTAGATATTACATATAATTTGGTTGAAAAACAAAAAAAAAAAGTATTGCATGTTTTATTGGTGCAAAGATGAGTAGTGGTGGTATTTGAATATTTGATATTTGACTATTGAACAGACATTTAGAAGTTGATTTTAAAATGCAAAGTATTTAAAATAAAAAAATAAGTTATGTAAATAAGCAAAAGTCTTCAGACTCACTAGAAACTTCCAGTAAAGTGGATTGGAGCTAAACCCTGCAGGATGTTGACTTTCCAGAAGCAGGATTGGACAACAGTGCTTTAGACGGTGTATTGACAGAGTTTGTGTCCAACAGTGCTCCAGTCTTTAGCCCAGGAGAGCAAAGGAACACACACAATGGTTGACGCTGTACAGAAGACAGTTGACCAAACTCAAAGAGATGTGCAAGACATTAAAGAGATCCTGGAATCATGTAAGTATGGATACGTGGGTCAATAAGTGAGTGTGTCCATAAAAAAAATAAAAATATTTCTTTTAGAAAATGATTTTAAAAATGCTACTTTAAAACACGTGCCAAGTTCTTAAAAATACTGTTTGTATTCATGTTGGTTTCAGTTGGTTTAAAAAATGGTAATAAAAAAACTTAAGTTTAAATTCATTGGTGGTGTTTATTTTAATTTAATGTCCTGTGGTTTAACCATCAAGCAAAAAGTATTAAAAAATTTTCTTAACACTTGAATACATGTGATTGCACATTTTAATCATTACAGCCCAGCACCTTGAAAAATAATTACAATAATTTTCTGATTCATAAAGGCCCAAAATTACCTAATTTGATGATGCTAAGTAAAACTTTCCATCAAGTACATTTTTTTTTCTCACAAAATAAGAATGCAGATTTTTTTTTTTTTTTTTTTTTATAAAGAAATTACATTTGTTTTAGTTTTAATGCACTTATCAAAATAAGCAGGCAAATATAAAAAATTTCAGTTTGTAATAATAATACATTTTATTTATAGGCACCTTTCATGGTCGCCTTATAAGCAAACAAGGTTACAAAAAGGTTACAAGTGCATTAGAGAATACAGGCTCAATATATATCAGATCATAAAAAGGCCTGGTTAAAATAGTGAGTCTTGTGGCAAGATTTAAAAGTTGCTGAAGAACTGGGCAAATGTGTTTGATAGGAGTTCTAGAAAGAACACGAACTGCAGATTTCTGAACCAAGTGAATTTCTAAAGTTTAGAAGGGAGACCAGAGAGGAGAGCAATACAGTTATCAATATTTATATTAGTAGTAGTAGTAGTAGTAGTAGTATTTTGCAAATGTCATGATTTAATAACTTTTATTATTAAATGTTAATTCATAGATATTTAAAATTTTTAGTTTAGCATTGTTGAAGTGATGTTTTGAATGATGTCTCAACTGAACAGTTTTATTTGTCTTTGGTTGGCAGTGAAAAAGCCCCGCCTTCATCTGCAAGACATTAGAGAGATTAAACCAGAAGAACTGACCTACAGTTTCCCTCGTAAACCCCTTATGAAGTGCAGCCATTCTGAGCTTTACAAAGGAACGTACAACAAGTTCACTGTGGCTATCAAAAGATACTCGTGCCCACTGAGCACCAGCCCCAGGTAGATGAAAAAATGAATTGTGGTCAAATGTTAGATTTTATTCTGAGTGAAACCAGTCTATACCACATCAATCATTTTCTTGACTGATTTCAAAACTACAGTCTCCTTGTTGCATTTATTCATTCTCTCCAGTGAGCTGAGGAGCGTTTTTAACAAGGAGGTGGAGACTATGAAGCGCTTTGAGTCACCCAGTATCTTAAGAATGTTTGGGATCTGTGTCGAGGATGAGAATGGTGTGCCAATCACAAATCACTAACCAAAGAATAATCTCAGTTTGAGAAAATCAGCAAGTTTGAGCTTTACTTGAGTTAAACATGCATCTGATTGTCATTGTGTCCTTATCATACAGGACCAAATCCAAGTTACCTGATAGTCATGGAATACTGTGAGAAGGGGAGTCTTCGTCAAGTCCTGGACAGTAACAGCAATCTGCCCTGGGCGCGAAAGACGCAGATGTGTCTGGATGCGGCGCAGGGACTCTACAGGTCCAAATCCAGCTATACTGGCATGAGAAAGTCAACATACTGTTATTCTATTTATTAACGACTTCTTGTTCTTCCTCTGTGACACAAAATTCTGATTCCAACTCCTTCTAGAGCTTGAAGCATACATCAGCATGTCTTGACAAACTTTTTTATCTAGTTAATTTATTCTCATATGTTTGCATATGAACTATAGCGAAGGTATATTTGTCATCTCAGTCTCAATATTTTTGGCACAATACAGGCTGCATCAGTCAGAGGAGAAGTTTAAAGTGCATGGCTGCATCAGAAGCAGTAGTTTTTTAGTGGCTGCTGGCTACAGAGTGAAGGTAATGGATATTCACTTTCACAATATCAGCATCAACATCATTTAACCACCACAACATGTTTTTGTAGTTCCCAAATCTCAAACATCCCAATTTAACAGCTGGATGTCAGCGTCGGAAATTAATGAGGGCTTGTGGCAAAAATGCCACCAAAATGAACAATAATGCCCCATAAATTCAAGACATTGAAGACAGCACAGTATGGTGACTATAATAAAGTGATTATAAAAATCACAAATGTAAAAAATGACCCTGGAAATCAATTCCAGTGGGCAAATATTGCTCCCTAATGGAAACATTAATTTCTAACCCTGCTGGTTGTGCATTTTTACATTTATGCCTTTTTAGGGCATTTAAGGCAATAATATCATTACAGTTTGCTTTCTAAAGACTGTTTTGAATAGCTATATATATATATATATATATATATATATATATATATATATATATATATATATATATATATATATATATATATTATTTTTATTTTTTTTTAATGAAAACGTTTTTTTTATTACAACTTTATACAAAGTATAAGCAGTTTCAAGGCAATATTTGTATAATTTGCTAATAGTTTTAAACGATTTCATTTAGAACTATTGTCACATTAAATGTATTTTATTTTCTTTATGCATGAGAAAATATTGCTAGCTTTATATTTTATATGTATATATTTCTGTTACTAAACCAAATTTGTCTAACAGATAACTAAATGAAAATACTAGAAATATGCTGGACACTTACTAAAACCCTGGAAATTTTTTTGGGGGGGTTTCATCTTGATGTTCATTTGTATGTTTCGAAAGTTGGGAGGCTTTGAGTTGGCAAAAACAGAAACATCTCTTCAGAAGAGTAAATCCAAAAGGAACAGTGCTTTGCATTACAACTCTCCACAACAGCTTCAGAATATCAACTATCCTTACGACAAGGCATGTGAGATCTACAGGTATGGCAGTCCAACTCAAATATCATACACATGTATCTCTCAAATAAAAGATGGTCATTGACTGTACATGCTCTCTTTAGTTTTGGCGTTGTCTTGTGGGAAATTGCAACACGAGATATTCCTTTTAAAGGTGTGTATCGCCACCACTATCAGTTTTGATAGGTTGTTGTTAATTTCTTACATATTTGCCCTGAATATTTAACTAAATGTATGCCCCACACTTTCTGTGCCATGCTTTTAGACTCTACATCCCCCAGTCAGATCTACCAAAAAGTGTGTGTAGAGAAGGTTATGGAGCCGCTTCCAACAGACTGTCCTAGAGAGCTAAAAGAGCTCATCAATGCCTGTCGATCATTTGAGCCCTTCCTCAGACCAACGGCAGGAGGTAAGACCCTGACAAACAAGTGAAGTTAAATTACACACATGGGTCTTCACATTTTCTTCTGTGATTAGTAATGTATGACAAGTTACATTACATAAACGCATTCCTTTTTGGAAGTAGTGAAAAAGCAACTTCTCTTTATATGGTTGGTACATAATCTCATGATGCAGCAAGCATAGTTGATGGTGTGATTTATGTGAACAAAAGTAACACAAATGTAACCATTACATAGCATAAGTAAAAAAAAAAAAAAAAAAAAAAGTAACTTATTAAAAAGTAATGTCATGTTGTTTTAAGAAGTAGCATTTTATTACTTTGGAAACAACTTAAAAAAAAAAATGTGGCATATTTTCATTTCATTCAGACTTCAGATGCAATTCTGTGGTCCCCATTTTATGTGCAGCAACACAAAGAATCTCTTGTTACATACTTTTCTCAGTACTATGTAGGGGCCATTGCAATTAGTTTGAATCACCAGAAAAAAAGTAAAATTGGCACATTGACAGTGTGACGCCAAGGTTCTTGACTTTATGTCTGGGTAAGATGCTTGTTTTTGCTGCAAATAGAGAATTAAAGAGGGCCGAATACAGAGCCTTGTGGAACACCAGTCGTATAAACTTTGCCCCCTTTTCTTTTTTATTTTATTCTCTTATTTTTTCTTATTAGAGTAACAAAACCTTTTACAAGAAATTAAATGATTAATTAAAAATAGGGCAAACATACTGGATATAAATAATTGCTAACTGATAAATAATGAACCCGGAAAAAACAATAAGAAGGGTAAATGATGATGAGAGAATTTCCAACATAAAATGCATGATCTGTGTGACTCATAAAAATAAATTAAAGGTAAACCGGTTATAATGGACCCAATTATTACAGCTAATCATTTTTGACGATAGCAATAGAAAATGAATTTTTTTTTTAAGCATTATTCTTGGTGTTGATTTTTAGTGATTTATTTTTTGTTCATTTATTTTTTTTTTTAAGTACTGGTGGACATGCTCCTTAAAATGGTGGAAGAGGATTGATGAAGCACCCCTGCATCACCATCTACATGTGGAATAATCCAGAAAGCAGGATAAAACCCAGGGGCCCGTTCTTTGTACGTCGCTAACTACATATGATTTGGTTGTTGACGATTTCGCTTGATCTTGGATCATTTGGTTCTTCAAAGCTTATCCTAGACTTGCTGTCACATCAACAGGTCTGTAAGCAAAAACCTGCTCAGGCGCAGGTTTATTTCAGGTAGACCGGATTAGATTGCATCTTTTTAAGCAGAATTGATACTTAAAATATGTCCCAGCCACCGCCACTTTATTACAAGAGTACCCTACTGGTCCAGGGACAATCATTTAAAACAATAATAATATAAAAATTAATTTGAAAATAATATAATAATGTTGTGTAGTCTATAATACTATAGACACAGCCAGTTTTACTCACTGAAAGATTTATTAGTGATGAAATCATTACTTTATAATTGTATTGGAGTCTTACACACATGCTATACAGTTAATCTGAATTGTGCATTAATTTGAGTGGTGACAGCTATTATGGGAGTGGCTTGATGGAGTGCAGGAGATGCAGATAACTTGATCTCTAAGAAACTTTAATGCTGTCACATAAGAAGTCTGCTTCAAAGATAAAATTAAATGAATTGCTAATTAAAACATTGAAATAAAAAATGTAAAGCCTGTACAAATACTAGAACTCATGAATATAAATAATTGGGAATCATGTAAAAAAATTACAAATAAATTTAAAAACAGTGCACATTTCATTTATCTATTATAACATTTATGTAGTTTCGTTCGCTTGGCTGTTTCCTTATAAAGGTCCATAAATTTGTCAACTTTTTCGTCAGTTGTCTTTTTTTAATTATATGATGTCATTACATTGCTGTGTTGCCGCCAGCCAATCACTGCATTGCTGACTGTGGTTTCGAGTATCGATACTTCTGCTCTTTTCGGGGAACATGAGAACGCGCAGTAATCTTAGACAACTTAATCCAGATAATTTAATCTAATACGCAAATTCATTTGAAGAACCAAATTAGCCAGAGATCAGTTATCAGGATTAGAAGATCTGGAATCTTTCAAATCATCTCGGATGTAATAAGCGATGTACGAAGAACAGGCCCCTGAACTCTTGGTTAATTAATCAAAACCTTGCTTAATTGGGGTACATGGTGCATATACATTGTGCATATAATATTGATCTTATTGTGAATGATATTGTGTATGCATGTTTGATTTTCTTTTTTTTGTCAAAAAATAAGTTTATAAACAATGTAATTTTCAAAACATTATAACTGGATTTATCTGTCAAACAACATACTTCTCTCTGTTGATGTATGTTAAACTTCTCCAATCATTACAGTCTGCATACACCCTGCCCTTATTTACAAGCTATTACAAGCTCGCATTCAGATCTGCCGCCATCCAATCAACAACCTATTGATAGAATCATGTCCCTCGTATGGCTAAGTTTTTGTTTTTTTTCTTATGTTTAGACACTGCTTTCACATTTGTGATAAGATGTATCGTGTATGAGTTACAAAGACTTTTTTATATTGTATAGCAAACATCCCGTTGCAAAAAAGACAACCTTCTGATTACAGATCAGCGACGTTTGAGATGAGAAAATATTGCTTTCAGTATTTGTGAGGTAAAATAAACATTTTGTTATAATGCTTTATAATTTTAGAACTTTATAACACAATATTGGCATAATCTGTGCCATCAAAAATTAAAATCTCAAAGCTGTATAGCAAATGTGTCTGTCTGTCTTTTCTCTAGACATTACATTAAAAGTTACTGTTGATCTTTTATGTAAGTTTATGAATAAAGTTACTGACCGTTAAAAATGACAGAAAGGGAGTAAAGATACATTTAAGTGATGTGATGTGAGATATTTCGTCAAGTGATGATCATGTGAAAGTGGTAAGCTTCCCAAATGTTGGAGTCATTAAAATATAAATGCAATTGTTTGTTATAAGATAAATAGTTAAATTTATTATTACTTTATTATTTAACATATATAATAGATATATTTATACATTTATTTACTTTAAAAGACAAAACAGTTTTCCTGGTTGTTGTTGTTTTTAGGCCTATTATGGGTTTTTATCAAAGACTATAGAATACTTAAAGGGACTTTGGCTTTATTAATTATTACATCCTCAAAAAAAAAAAAAAGCTATAAATTACTCAATGTTTGTACAGACAAATAAAATATTACATTTCACATTACATAAAAGAGGTTTCATTGCTTTCCTACCCTGATTCCATTCAGAATTAACAGTCCGTCTTTGAAGCTCTTATAGGCCTAATGGAGGACATACAAACATTCAGAGAAGCAGATTTTCCCCCAAGAAACAAGTATTCTCATTACATTGAAAATGCCTTTTTCTTGTCAAGTATATGATTAGGTCAGAGTTCATATTAATACACAAAGTTTAAGCTTAGTTTATTTCGAATTACTTTTTAGGAATAAAATGAGTAAATAATCGATAACTGTTGTTGGGTAAGGCCATTAGTTTCAGCAGCGTTATGTATCTTAATGGACTACAAATCCCACTTAGCCCCCGTATCCAGGAAGTAAGTCCCGTTGCTAAGCAAACTCACCCACCCGCTGTGAGGCAGAAGTCAAACGCTGAATCCTGATATTGAATATCAGGGTGTTTACGCTCAGGAGGTAAGACATTTAATTATACAGGTCAGGGAATTAAACTTTTTGAAGATACGAAACAAATATGGAGTATGACCAGTAAGAAATTAAATAAACGTTTTCCCTAAAGCTGCTGTAAGGACTGCTGTGAAACGTAATACATAGGCTACATATTTATTTGACGGCAAGCCGAACAGTTTTTACAAATGTCGAGTGAATCATCGATAAAGAAGAGACCAGGCACAGCTCTCTCCATTGTGACTGAGTTTAGCGGATCTGGTTTATTAAACCCCAAACCTGCTGCTGCTGATCCTGAAGAGCTGCTGATCGATCAGAGTCTTTCACCTGAGAAACTGGTACGAGCTGCTCAATGAGGAGACTAAACATTAAACATGTACAACACATGGAGACTGTATTAAAAAAAAAAAAAAAAAAAAAAAAAATTACATCTGAAACTTAAGATTTTTTTTTTTTTCTTTCAGAAAATTATTTCTGGATCAGACAATTTACACGAAGTGACGTTACTGGAGATGTGTGTTGACACCCGACAGGACACTCTAAACAACTTCGGTGAGATTTCTTAAAATAACTGTTTATTAATTCATTTTGGATTTGGGGGAGCCAAAAGTTTACTTGTCATAAAACTTTGACTTTCACATTGTGAGAAACAGTAATGGTCCAAATGTGATTTGAAGTGACTGGGATGTATGCTACTTTGGATTATGACTGAGAGATAAAGAATAAATAGATCACCATCTGTGAAATCTGATGAATATTTGTGTTTTTTGTCATCTTGTCACAGGAATCTACTTGCCCAAACTTACACAGCTGAAAATGAACAACAGTTTGATCTCATCTGTGCGGTAAGACCTTCGTTTCCCTACATAATATACTTTATTACATCCATAAAGTAATAGTTCACCCAAAAATGAAAAGGAGTGATCATTTACTTGTTCCAAATCCTGTATAACTTTCTTTTGTGGACCACAACAGAAGATATTTTGCATAATATTAATGCTACACACAACCCATAAATTTCACAGAAGATAAACATGCATTGAAATACAATAATATAGACAGAGGAAGTGAATCAGATAAAGCTGCTGCTGGGGAGAAAGGCAATGATGGCTGCTTATTCTCAGTATTTCCTCAGGGATCTCGGAACCGGCCTTTCCCACCTGCAGGTCTTATGTCTGGCTCGATGTGGTCTGACCGACCTGGAGGGGATTTCTGCTCTTTCCTCCTTAAAGGTATCAAACAACATTAACCTTGTGCGCTCCTCATTTGGGAGTCACACTCATGGTCTTTGCAGTCAAAAGTGACCGGACACCTCAGATGTAACTTTCTTTTTTCTTTTCTTTTTTTCTGAAAATAGTACAAAAAAAAAATTCTTAAATTTTTTTACAATTATTTTTCAATCAGTGCAGTATCTCTGATTAAAATAGAGACTAGGCCTTTAAAATCCTTTTTTTTTTTTTTTTTTTTTGAAGGCAGATTAGCACCTCCTGGTGAGAGCAAATAAAGAAAAACATGTAATTTCATGGTGTAACCACTAGATGTCTGTATAGACCCTTTTAGGGCCGACGTCACAATTACGTCACAGCGCTAGCTGGAGGCAAAACAAAGCGAAAACTGGAGGCGGCCAATTCAAAACAGCACAGATTCGGCTACATAAGGAGCTTAAAATATCATCATCTTGTGATGTTGGGTGCCCGAATTGATGTTGTAGAGGCTCCAATTTGAAATTTTAAGGCATACCTGATGCCACTGCCAGATAAAAAAACGACGACAGCTGTAGTGAAACGAGATAAAACGAGCGGACTGGACAGAAACGATCGTCAAAAATGCTTGCACTTGCAGCACACATTTCTTATCAGAAAAGGTTAAATAAAGTATTGTCTTTTGTTGTTATGGGCGCGTCTAAAGATTTCTTATACATCTCACTATGTCCTGTATAAAATAGGTAATGTCTGGGTGTGTGTGTAAAACAACAAACTGACGATTTATATGCTTAATTATATGTAATTGTATATACATTGTTGTGATTAATTGTGGCTTGGAATAACAATGTAGCTGTAAAAATAATTGCCTGCTGAAATTGAAATACATCTTCATGACTAGATAGAAACTGTGAGTTTGTCTTAACTATACAGGTTAGATGTGAGTCACTCAACTGGAGGTAATCCTGTCAGATCGTCCATCCTTTGAGTAAAAGCGTGTGCAGGTCGGCCAATCTGGTTTCATCCGTTAAAGTTAACATTTTCAAATAACAATCGCGGTCCTGGACAGTGCAGCTATACCTTACATATGCAGGTAAAAATCAGAATTTATCCAGTTATTATTAAAAAACAAGCTAAATAGACTTCATAGCTAGTGTTAGTGAAGCAGTCAGTGGAATCTTTCTGCCTCCACCTAAGCTCCACCCACAGAAAAACGTCACAATGTTTACTAACAGAAAAAGGGTCTATAGGAATCTATATAGAGGCTTTTGAATTCCCTAGTTGTTTTTATACATAATTGTTTACTTTTTATTAGGTTGTGGATTTAAATTTATATTAAGGCATTCTCAAAGACTACTTTTTGTCAAGGTTTATATTTTTTTGTTGTTTTAAATGTTGATTTTGTTGTTTTAAATGTTGATTTCTTGTTACCTAAGATGGCGCCGCAGATGGCAGCTATTGTGCTTTGCTCTTCAGTGTTTGTACTGTTTTTGTTTGTTTTTCCTGTTTTTTTGTTTTTCAAATACGATCAGTTTTACCAGGGATGACCTGCTGAACATTCGGCAGAACACACCACAAAATCTCTTACCGGATTTTGATTTTTCGGACGTTTTGCTGGACATTGTTGTTGGCGGAGCCGTAGCTCTGGTCAAACGCTACAGGAGGCGCAGACGGGGGAAGCGAGCCGGCGCACTCATGAAGCTTCGTCAGCGCGGATTTCGAACTGCGTTGCCTAGCATTCATCTGGCGAATCTCCGCTCTCTACCCAACAAAACGGACGAACTCTTTCTGCTCTCCCGGACAAACAAGGATTTTTCTAACTCTGCTGCCCTGTGTTTCACGGAAACCTGGCTAAATGGCGACATACCGGACAGCGCGATTCATCTGCCTAATTTCCAGCTGATCAGAGCAGATCACGAGGCAGAATCAACTGCTTGGGAAATCAGCCTTGTGTGGGACGTGCTTTGTCAATGAGGGTGTGGTGTACAGATGTAACTGTGTTAAAGAAGATGTGCTGTTTAGATCTACAAACGCTCTTCATTAACTGCAAGCCGTTCTACTCGCCGTGGGAGTTCTGCACGTTCGTTCTCGTGAGAGTCTACAATCCACCGCAAGCGCACATAAGCACAGCTTTAAAGAAACTCGCTGATATGATCACAGAGAGTGAGCAACAACACCGGGACTGTGTTTTAATCATTCTCAGGGACTTTAATAAAGCAAATCTCTCCCGTGAACTGCCAAAATAAAGCCAGCACATCACAATGTCCCACCAGAGACAGTAATATACTGGATCACTGTTACACAGGGATAAAGGACGCCTATCACTCGGTTCCACAAGCAGCTTTAGGACTCTCTGATCACTGTTTGATTCATCTTATTCCGACCTACATGCAGAAACTTAAATCTGCAAAGCCTGTATTAAGATCTGTTAAAAGATGGACTAATGAAACAGAGCGGGGTTTACAAGCCTGTTTCTCTCTCACTGATTGGTCTGTTTTTTAAGCCGCTGCCATCGATCTGGATGAGCTCACAGAGACTGTAACATCTTATATCAGTTTCTGTGAGGATATGTGCATTCCTAACAGGACTCATCTAATCTACAACAATGACAAACCATGGTTCACTGCAAAACTCAGACAGCTCCGTCGGGCCAAAGAAGATGCTTACAGAAAGGGGGATAACGTCTTGTACAAACAGGCCAAATACACTGAAAAAGGAGATCAGAGTGGCAAAGAGGAATTATTCTGACAAGCTAAGGAACAAATTATCTTCCAGTGATCCTACTTCAGTGTGGAAAGGTATGAAGGATATCACCAGTTACAAGACACCATCCCCCAGCATCTGGAGAATCAACAAATGGCAGACGATTTGAATGACACACACACGGTAGGTTAGAAAAAAAACAACCCACACCCACGCCCACCTCTCCACACAACCATTCACACCTCCAGCAACCCCCCTCTTCCCCACACCTGCAATCCACATTAGCGAAGATGACGTGCGCCAGGTCTTCAGAAATAACAAAAGAAGGAAAGTACCAGGCCCAGACGGTGTGTCTCCAGCTTGCCTAAAAACCTGTGCTGATCAGCTGGCCCCCATATTCACACAGATCTTCAACAGATCACTGGAGCTATGCAAAGTCCCCTCATGCTTCAAATGCTCCACCATCATCCCCGTCCCAAAGAAACCCAAAATTACTGGACTTAATGACTACAGACCTGTGGCTCTAACGTCTGTGGCCATGAAATCATTTGAAAGACTGGTTTTGGCTTATCTGAAGGACATCACTGGTCCCTTACTGGACTACCTGCGGTTTGCCTATAGAGCAAACAGGTCTGTGGATGATGCAGTCAATATGGGACTGGACTTCATCCTGCAGCATCTGGACAGACCAGGGACTTATTTGAGGATCCTGTTTGTGGACTTCAGCTCCGCTTTTAACACCATCATCCCGGACACCCTTCAGAATAAACTAACTCAGCTCTCCGTCCCCACCTCTGTCTGTCAGTGGATCAACAGCTTCCTGACAGACAGGCAGCAGTCAGTAAAGCTTGGTAAATACGCATCCAGCACCCACACCATCAGCACTGGAGCTCCTCAGGGCTGCGTTCTCTCCCCACTGCTCTTCTCCCTCTACACAAATGACTGCACATCTAAAGACCCCTCTGTCAAGCGCCTGAAGTTTGCAGACGACACCACACTGATCGGCCTCATCCAGGTGGTGGCCCGAGTCTGCTTACAGACAGGGGGTTAAGGAGCTGGCTGTCTGGTGCAGTGTAACAGCCTGGAGCTTAACACCGCTCAAAACTGTGGGGATGATCGTGGACTTCAGGAGAAGCCCTGCACTCCCCCACTCCTCATCTTGAACAGCACTGTGACTGCAGTGGAGTCATTCAGATTCTGGCACCACCATCTCCAGGACCTGAAGTGGGACAATCACATAGACTCCATTGTCAAAGAGCCCAGCAGAGGTTGTACTTCCTTAGCCAGCTGAGGAAGTTCAACCTGCCGAGAGCTGCTGAAACGGTTCTACTCCGCTATCATTGAATCCATCCTCTGCACTTCAATAACTGTCTGGTTCAGCTCAGCTACCAAATCTGACCTCAGAAGACTACGGAGGGTAGTCCGGACTGCTGAGCGAATCATTGGTACAACCCTCCCCAGTCTCCAAGAACTATACTTATCCAGAGTGAGCAAAAGGGCTGGTAAAATCACTCTGGACCCCTCACATCCAGCACACTCCCTCTTTGAACTGTTACCGTCTGGTCGACGCTACAGAGCTCTGAGCACCAGAACGACCAGACACAGAAACAGTTTCTTCCCGAGCAATCCATCTCATGAACACTCGACAATAAACGCGGAACACACAACTATTATACATTATCCATTCACCACACTCACTTATTTTATTTTATTTTCTGACTTCAAATTTGCACATACTTGACCTGTATATACATAGGGCTGAGTATCGTTCAAAAATTTTCGATATCGATACCGATACCGATACCTTGAGTTCGATACCGGTTCCTGAACGATACTTTTTTCGATACCAATTTTATGAAATCAGTTTTAACAAGATTACATTATCTCAAAAAACTATTTTTTTCAGCTTGTTGACATTTATACAGACTCAAAGCCTCATCTCCTGAGCCACTGCACAATATATCCAACACAATAAATCAGTGCAAATCATTTTAATAAAGTTTTCAGCTACGTTTACACTCGTGCGTGTTCGTTTTAAAACGCACAGCTCAGACACAATCATCATTTCTATTCATTTATTCTAGGTTGTTAAAGACTTCAAGAAATTGAAAACCTTTATCCACTTTCATAAATGGGTGTTTTATTTTCTTTCACCATGTGTTTTATTGTTATTAAATTCTGGTGTAGTATGTCTAATTATTTGAATGCATAAAAACAACTTAGTTTATTCAAATTTATTCTTAAAATAGGAAAAATAAAACATTTCATAAGGCTAAGAAATTCTGTGTTCTGTATCTGGTTTTCAAATGAAGGCATAAAACAATTTATCTTTAAATTACTGAAAATTAATTAAAAGTTTATTTATTTTGGCAAACAAAGGGGGTTTACTATTAAAATTAAAACATGGAAGAAATATTGTGTGATCATTACTTTAAAAAATAAAGTTTTAATAATTTTAATAGTAGCCTAGTAGTAGCAGTATGTACACACAATAGTAATATATTTCTGCCGCAGTGTCTTCCAAGTTAAACCAAACCTTTATTTTGACGGGTTGCCATGAATACCTTTACAGTTCTGTGTGTATACATGATGATGCTAGTTTTACTCCAATCAAATGGTAAAATGTTCACGGAGTGACTCTCAGAGCAGTTCTAGAGATGTTGTTCATGCGTTTATGCCGTCATTTAGTGAGACGGCAGACGTTGAAATCACCGCAAACATCACGCACGCTTCAGTCAAGTGTGTAGTAAATAAAACCGCGCGATATAGAGAGGAGATCCGTACGCTTTCGAATCGCTCTCGCGGATGTCAAACACTGATCAATCTGCTGCGTTGCTTCTAGTCGAACACACCTAGTGCTGCAGCCTTATTGCCTCACTGACGTTGATGAGATTAACCCCTTAGGTATCGAAATTTGGTACCGAACGACAAGACGTTTTTCGATACTCGGTGGTATCGAGGCAATTCGGTCGGTGCCTAAAAAGTATCGAACTCGATACCCAGCCCTATATATACATAATTGTTTATATTATATATTGTGTTTTTGCTGTTTTGTATATTGCCTATTTGGATATTATTCTTTTATTATCTGTGTCCTGTCTTGTTGCTGTCTTTCTGTTTCACTGTGGAGCTTCTGTCACTACAACAAATTCCTCGTATGTGTAAACATACTTGGCCAATAAAGCTCATTCTGATTCTGATTTGAAGCGTCAGTTTTTGAATTATTATTACTACAGTCAAACCTGAACACAGAAAGCATTTTGTTATACAAAACATTAAAATTCTATAAAAATGTAACAAAAATAAACAGGAATGCTTTATCAGAGCTTAATCCTTCTGGGCCTGATCTGATTTCAACCTCTTCAGTTTTCTGACTCATTTTGGCTATATGGTTATAGCCATACAATTCATTTGAGTGTGTATAATTGTGTGTGTGAGTGTGTGAGTGGATGTCTGTTTTGCACTCTTGATGTTTTAGAGTGTAACCCCTTCCTTGCTGTCCATTTTTTTACTAAATTGTAGTTGAATTATTTATTTTATTTTACATAGTTGCTATGTTACAGGCACACCAGTTCATAGGGGGGTGTGTGTCCGCGTGTATGTGAGTGGGTGTGTTTATTTTGCACTCTAGATGTTTTAGAGTTTCACCCCTTCATTGCTGTGCAATTTTTTTTTTTTTCTGCATCGTGGGGGATTTGTAGATTGTGTACACAAAATTGAAAATACAGAAATTTTTTTTTTTCTCATTTCCCATTCATTTTCTATGTTCGGTCATTTTTGACTGAAGACCATGAGTGTGACCTATTTTTTTATTTTTTTTTACGAGCACTTTTTCGAATCATGCCCTCAATTTTTTTGTGTGTTCACATACCAAGTGCCATAAAAGTCACCAAGTTTCGTACCATTCTGATGAAGCTACGATTTTTAAATATTCAAAATGTAAAAGGGTTAAGAGGCAAAGGCTTACAGAGACTGAATTGATGAAACTGAATTGATTTTCTAATATGAAAGTATTTTAGAATCAAACAAACTACACTATTACTTATGATGTTTGTTTGTTTTTTAGCAAGTGAATGAAGTCAATGAGTCATAAAAGCTTTTGTTTTGCTCAGGAGCTGTATGTGGCTATCAACAGCATCTCAGACTTGAGTCCAGTCAGCTTGCTGGAGGATCTGGAGCTGCTGGATCTGGAGGAGAATGAGGTTGATGATCTGGCTCAGTTGTGGTTTTTGGGCCGTTGTGTGAAACTCAGGACACTTTCACTGGAAGGAAACCCTGTGTGCACCTGTCCCACTCCAGGAGCCTCTGAGGTACATGAAGAATCATCTTCTTCTGTCTTGCTGCTTTAATGATAAATTTGGTTTGCAGAATTCACTCATATTGCAGATAGATTCCTCACGTGTGGTTTGTGTTGCAGGTGTCAGGCTACAGCTACAGGTCTGCGGTGCGTGAGCTGATCCCTCAGCTGATCTTCCTCGATGACGTTCCTGCTGAAGAGGACAAACCTCAACGCTGCAGCGCTTCGCTGCAGGACTGGACTCTTCTCAGAGAATCCATCAAAGACGCTTCAGTCAGTGACGGCCTGGAGCTCACAGATACAGGTAAAGACAAATAGCAGCTTCTGAAGACTGTTTCAGCAGCACTCAATGTGTTTAAGAACAAGTCTCTCCATCAGAAGAGAGATCTGTCAGTGTGAGTGGCGTCAGACCTGCTTCAGCCCGGCCCACGAGTCTCTCCAGCCGTCCAGACAGCGCCAGACCTCTCTCCTCCTGCCCCGGATCAAGACCAGGATCCTCCGGCTCCGACATCTCCGTCCTGAACCACGAGGCCAGTGATCTGACCAACGGTAAAACTCCTGCACTCAGTTTATATTCCTACACGACACGCTATTCTGTCACTTTGAGCTGCATAATAAAAACAAAATCACAATGTGGCTTAGTGTGATTTTGAAAATGAAGCCTTCAAGAAAGCCAAAAATATTATAATTTTACAGTTGTACTGTAAAAATAAAATTATTATTTTTTTTATTAAATACTAATTTTTACAATGAAATATTACAATAGTAATATTTCTTGTTTAATTTTATTTAATCATAATATAATTTTTTTAATTATAATTTTTTTTATCTGCTTTGTTTTTATTTTGTAGTAATAATAATAATAATAATTTAATAATTATTATTAATAGTTTAGTATTAGTAATAGTAAGAATAATTATTAAATAGTAATTTAGTATTGTTATATTGTTAAACTAATATTACAATAGTAAGTGTTCATTTTGTTTAATATTTTAATAAGTTATTTTATTATTATTATTTGTATTATTAGTAAATAAAAACATTTTTATTATTATTATTATTATTATTAATAATAATAATAATAATAATAATAGTTATTTTATTATTATGTTAGTCATATTGATATAGAAACACATTTTTGGCCAAATTGTGCAGCCCTACAAACAAGCACAGCAAATATGGAGTTAATATTAATATTATTAATAAAACTGCTAAAAAACTACTGATGATGATTATTATTATTATTATTATTATTAATATTTTAGCAGTTGTAATTTTAATCAGAAAAATCGAATTCCTTTTTTTCTTTTTTTAATTTTTTACCTAAATTGTGCCGCCTTATTGACACTCATATACTGTTATTCATTGTGTGTTTAAGCCACAATCACAACCATACTACGTATAATATCACATATTTATTGTTTTCTGCTGTGTGTTGGGAAGTAATATGTGAAAGCTGGCGTTTACACAGGTGTTGGTCGAGTTCTCTGTGGGAATCCACTACAGGCTGCTCGAGCACGAAGACAGAAAATAAAGGTGAATCTCATCAAACTGATCCAAACACTGAACACCAATATAATTATATATGCATATTATATATCACCCCATGAAAACAATATTCTTTCATCTGTCCAGCTCCAGAACTCTGGATCTCAAACCCGTCCCAGCACTCGACTCAGTTTCGTTCCTGAACACACGTGTGAGCGTGAAGAGACGAGCCACAGGAACCACAGACATGTTCTTAATGAACTCAGAAACTGGAGGATTGAGCACAAGTATTGAACCTCCACACACACACACACACACACACACACACACACACACTTCCTGTTAAAATGTGCTTTTCTTCTGACAGACGTCTGTTGGTTATTGAGAAGGAGCGGCAGCCACAGGTGATGAAGATCCACCACAGTGATGATAATGAAGATGATGATGATGAAGGCAGTCACAGCTATAGCTTCAGTAGTGATGACATCACTAGAGACACATGCTCTCCTGATTCATCCTTTCAGTCTCCCTCAGCAGGTCGTCAGGTTATTTCTCTCGCATGTCACATGATGCTCATCCAGTCTCTTCATGTTTTTATGCTTTCTGACAGAATCTCTCCAGAGATGTGGAGACTCAGCTCTTCTAGGCTGTTCCATGTCTCCCTCTCCCTCCACCCAGAGCAGCAGCAGCTCCCCTGCTGGTCAGGAGATCACACAGATCCGCACCAGGAGACTCGAGCACATCATGCAGACGTTAGTAAATCAAGAGGAGACTCATGAAAGCATCATGACTGTAAGATCTCAGACATCTCCTCAAATCATCTACAAACTACAGACCCTCCACCAGTCCTCGGTCTCCATTCTTAAGAGGCGCCCAATGGTGTGTCCCATAATTCCTGTCAAATCTGACTGAATTATTACTTCTTAAATGCATTTCTGACTACAGTTTATTCTCCTAATTCAGGTCCCAAGCTGCTGAGAATCATCAACACTCAGACATCCAACATAAACCAGTAATACGGCTCTGAAAAACTGACGCCCAGCTGGCTCCTGTCAGCCAGAGGTACACTGCAGAGACTTCCAGACTGGAAACACCCTCCTGAAGTGATGCATTGTGGGTCAGATTAGATCATATATTTTCACTGCAGGTTTACACTCTTTCAGAACCAGTTTAAAGTTGTTACTTACACTGAATCACTAGGGGGCGCTGTCTGCATTGATACCTGCTGTTTGTCTCTGCTTTATTTCAGAAGTATTCCAGGTTTGATTGACAGGAGATGCACAGATATCATGTGATCACTGATAAAGACTGACATTGCCAACAAACTCTCCAGCAGCGCAGCTTCCTCTCTGGCAGATTGCTAACATGTCTGCTCTTGCAGGTTCAGTGTTTGCAGACGCAGGTGCAGGACTGTTATTCCACAGATGACAGTCAGATAACTGACTATCTGACAAACAACACATAATTTCTCTCTTCATATTCTCCACAGGATCCGAGTCTTTTAACCAATTCGGGCAGAAGTGTGTAGAAGGGTGTTTGTTTTTTTTGTTTGTTTTTTTTGTGTGTGTAAATCCAAATATACGTTGTTAATATTTGGAAAATGGATGATGGAAAATTGTTAATAAAGGCAAATAGAGAATGAAAAACAATCATTCTTTTTATATATATTTTTATATATTTAATGAATCTCAAACTTTATCAACTAATATTAACAAAAGATGTATTCTGGAATATCCTATATTATGATAAAGAACAAATGTACACTACTGTTTAAAAGTTTGTGGCCATTAAGATGTAAATTAAATAAAAATGAATGCTTAGTCTGCAAGGATGCATTAAATTGCATCAAATGGCAGCCTTAACATAAGAGAGTTCTTTTAAAAAAATAATAATAAAATAAAAATTCTGCCCCAAACTTTTGAAAAGTAATTAGAATTTATATCTATTTTTATTTATTTTGCAATTTTATAGTATTTTATATGATATATGACAGATATTTGATTGGGAATATTTTCAGTTTCTCTGCTCATCTTTGTGAAGGACTCTTTAGTCTTGAAACTGTAAAAAAAAAAAAATCTCTCTCTCTCTGTATGTGTGTGTGTATGTGTGTAATAGAGCTATACAGGCATCTAGTGGCATTACAGATGATTTTCTAATCTGCCCTATTTCAGTGGATTTGAAGTACTTTTGCTCAATTTTTACCTAAATACTGCAGTAATTGTAAAATAGTACAAAATATATATATTTTTTTTACATGTGAATGTTTAGTAACATGAAATATTAAAGAAAAAAAAATCGTTTAAAATAAAATACAGTACTGTATTTCATAAAAATACAATTATTATAGGCCTACTATTATGGACCACGAACAACAAAAGTATGACTCCCAAATAAACAAAAGCAGAGGGTTAAGGACATAAATTACATGACATATTTATCCAGAAAAAAAAAAAAATCTTATTTAGGGTTTAAATAGAAATATGAATGCACCATTGTTGAAACAGACATGTGTTAATGACAGTGAGGATTGCTTGGCTGAGAAAAGTCTGCCTTAAATTGTGTTTTATTGCAGAAATCTGCATTTGAGCACAAATCTACCCTGACCGCAATGACTGTAAAATGCGCACAACTGAGTGAGAACTAGTCTGATGATGTTCCGTACAAATAAACTTAAGTACATATTTCCAGCAGGCAATATGTGTTTGCCATGACAACTTCACACTGGCCTCTGCTCTCTGCTGTCATAAAAGTGCTTGAATTATATTTATTTTTAAGTTTAGGTAATAGTTTTTAGCTAATATTTTTATTTTTTGTAAAAAATTTAACATTTAAAGCAGATGTGTTGTTTTAAGACAAATTTCCGCCAATGAGATCAGTGGGTATAGTCCATTGTTAACGTCATTTATGATTGCTGAATTCCATCAGAACGTTCGGTGAGTTAGTCGATAAATATGAGTGCAGAGGAATCAGGTATTTTGTGGCCAGTGATTGAGTATTCTCTTTACACTTTGGACATCTGATTTTTAATCAATATTTTAATAACTTAGAAAAATCTGCTCTGTGCATCGAGATAAATAAACAGGCTACAGGTACAGTGGAGGTCTGTGTGGAAATTTTCAGAAGTGTAAATTAATAATGATTGAAGCAATGACTCATTTGAGCATTTTTTTTTTATATAATTGTTGATAATTATGCTCCCATACACAGGTGATATCCTCCTATATTATTGATATTTTATGACAAATTATAATCTCTCCATCAACGCTTTTCAGTATATCAGCAGAACAAATCTTGCAGTGCATTATCTTGTCTTTGTGAGTAACTCCATCCACCACTGCTTGATTATGATTAATTCTGAAAGCTGAATATGAGAGCTTTAATAGTTCAATAGTCAGGCCTACCTCTTATGAGGACTACATATTATGTAGGAGGTATATAGCCTACTTTTACATTCTAAGCATCTGAGTTATGCACATTAGTTGGTAAATTAATAATAATAAAAAAAAAACTCAAAACCCTCAGCTGATGGACCCCCACTGGGCATACACTGTAAAAAATAAAAATAAAATAATAAAAAGACAACCAACTTCCAGCCTCTTATATGTTCACTCAACTCAACTGTTTCCCTTTCTGTTTCTGTGAGTGTTTACAGAAAGAAAGACAAAGTCAGTAATAGTATTGTATATTGTACGCTTATTTGGATCATCTTTTATATCGAGCATCAACATGAGTATGTCAACCATCCTCACCAGTTTTCCTGAGAGTGCAGTGCAGTCCTCATCTCCTGAACTCTCAGATGAGCTCACCGCTGCCCTCGCTGCAAGGCGGTGGTGGGCAGTAATAGAGGTTTCTTCTCATCTATCTGAAGAGCCGGAGTATGGGGACCTCACCTCAGTGCAGTGGTGGGGAACAATGGAGGCAGGAGAAACTTCATGCCCCACATCTCTGGTCTTCAGTGATGAATCTGAGAAGGTCCCACTCAAGCTTCCCAGATGCAACACTGAAGACCAAGGAGCCGTGGAGGCAGAAGACACAGGGTGCACCCATGCCTCCCAGGTCCCAACAGGGAGCACCTGTGCCTACCTATACCATGAAGGGGGACCACACCTCATCCCTGGTCTTTAGTGATACATCTGACAAGGCTGAGTCTCTGCACTCAGGCTTCTCAGATGCAATAATGAAGACCACAGAGCACCAGAGGAAGTGGAGGCAGAAGAAGCCTCAGGAAGCACCTGTGCTTGCTGGGTCTGAGAAGGCTGAGTGTGGGGTCTCAGCATTCTCAAATGAAACACTAAAGACCACTAAGCAGGGGAGGCAACAGCAAAAGAAAGTGGATGCAGAATCCTGCCGGGTCCCCACAGGGACCACCTGTGACCACTGGCTCCCAACGAAAAGGAAAGCTCAGGATCCCTGAGTATCTGAGGCAGCATCTGCTAAAGGCTGCTTCTGAGCTGGGAGCACTTGTGCCTGCTAGGTCCCCACAGGAAGCACCAGAGCCCACTGTGTCTCCAAAAGACACATCCATGCATACCAAGTTTCTACAGAGAGAAGCTGTGCCTGCCCCAAAGGTGCTAAAACCAAAGATCCCTGAGCAGCTGAAGCAGGAGCTGCTGCAGCAGAAGCCTCAAGCCTCTTCTGTTCATGGAGCACCCGTGCCCAACAAGACCCCAGAGAGGCAAAGGCTCAAGATACCTGAGCCGCTGAGGAAGGATTTGCTGCAGCAGAAGCCTCAAGCCTCTCCTGTACAGGGTCTACCCATGGCTTCCAAGTCACCACAGGAAGCGCCTTTACTCGACAGTAACCCTATGCATGCCAGGACCCCACAGGGAGTAGGAGTGCTTGCCAGGTCTCCACCGGCATAGGCAGTGCCTGTGCTAAACCTCCTAAGGAAGCAGCAGTGCCCTCCAGGACCATGCACACAAGAAAACGGAGGCTTGCTGTGCATCAGAGCATGCCTGTCTCTGCCACCCGGGGATCACCCATGACCTTCAGGACCTCAAAAATAGTGCCTGTGCAGTCTGGGACCCTACAGGGAGCATATGTGACCAAAAGTTCCCCACAACAGGGAACAAATCCCAGGATCACAGAGCAGCAGAGGCAGGAGCAGAGGCACCAGAAAACATCAGTAAGTCGCTTACATCCTTTTTTTTTTTTTTTTTCCCTTATTTTCAGATTTATTCTAAAAATTAAACACTGCCTTCACCTAAGCTACTATGCTGTCTAGGTCGTCTATCTGAAATCCTATATTTTAAAATGAAAGAAATATATATCTTTAGATTTTAAAAGCACTCCTTAAGCCTGCCCAGCATTACATGACTATGTCTGTTCCTTCAACAGGAGAAAGTAGATGTGTGTGAGCCGCCTCCGCAAAAAAAAAAAAAAAAAAAAAAGGTGTGGAAATCGACAACAAGGTTCAGCTAAAGCTCAAACTGGGGAAGCAGAAACATCAAGCCCCTCAGATAAGCACTTCTCACCTGAACCAGAGAGCTCAGAGCTGCTTTCAGTTCAGGTCTCAGCTCACCCTGAAGATGGTTAGTCCCTTCAATCTCTCAGCTTTAGTTAGACTTATTTAACATCTTGCTATAACACTATAGCTAAAGTTTTCTAAACACTAAAGTTTTCTGCATCTTCTATCTAAAACTGTATGTATTATATCAACATGTTTGTATGTTTGTTTATATATTTCAATATGTAAATTAATCTGGGACACCTTTTCAGTTCATAAACCCCCTCATATTGAAATGGTGAAAGCAATATATCTTTCGATTTTCTCTAAGAATCACTCATTAAATCTGCTCAGTGTTTCATCATCACGTCTGTTCCTTCAACAGGATCATGCAGGTGTGGGCTAGTGCACCTCCAGGAAAAAAAAGGAGCACATGGCAGACAAAATCAAAGACCAAGCAGCTTAAAGCATTTATGTAGAATATTCATGTTTAATGGAATATTTGTAAATATTTAATATTCGTATATTAAAGTGATGACTGTATGCATAATAAAAAAATAAAATATCTATCTATCTATCTATCTATCTATCAATCAACACTTTATGCCAATATAGATCATTTTTGGGAGTGTCTGCCCCAGGAATTTTTCTGTACAATACTACCCTCAGTACAGTTTTTTTTTAAAAAAATGTTTCTTGTATGTTTCTCACTGGATTTGAATCTCTAAATATGTATTTAGAAATATTTATTTTTATAAATTATACTATAAAATAAAGTAACAATCTGTTTGTTTGATCGACAGCTGGCATATTCAGAAAGACGTTTTGAAAATAATGTTTAATTTTTATAAACATAAAAAAGGATTATCTTTGAAATGACAAATGTTGGTAAGCAAAAAAATACTGGTGATTCAAAGCTACTTGATTTAGAGCTGATCTTTGAGCTTCTCTCTCTTGAATGTTAAACTTTGATCAGGAACCTCCACTTGTTCAGCTTCAGGTTTTTTGGTTTCTGCTACTTGATGGCAACACCTCTTACATCCAATAAGGACAGAGAAACCCAGTGCCGCTATCTGAAGTGAATTTTTTTTGTGTTACTAGTTTGACCATATGACAGTAATGTTAGTTTTGAACATAATCTTGTGCAGACAAAACATTGATATTTGTGCTGAAGAATAGAGTTTGGGGGTCGGTTGGTTGTTGGTGGCTACATTAAGGTCAATATAATATCTTGTTTATTAAATTTACATGTGAAATGTTACATTTAGCATGTGCTATGATAGCTTTTGATTTTAACTGAAAAACACAAAATTACTTGGTTCCAGGGCCACAACTTGAATAGTTAGTGCAACTTATTTTTTTTGAGTAATGAGCTTAAAAATTTGTTTATACTAATGAAGTCTTCAATGTCGTTCATTTTTGTTGTTGTTGTTACTGAATCAACTAATTTATTTATTTTTGAGTGCATGCTGCTCATTGTCTGTGTTTTTACAGCAGAGAGGTGTACAGATTAAAGCTGAAAGTTCTTGCTGACTAATGTTTGTTCACCAATGTAAATTAAATCCCAATATTTAACCACTGAATCTTTAAAACAGTTTCAAAAGGATTCAAAAGATTGAGATTGGCAAGAGATTTGACAACATTAAAATATGAGAGACCATATACATGTCACGGCAAAGGCTACATATAAAAAAGTCTTGCTAAAAAAAATATAAAATATTTTTTGTTGATTGCAAAGTTGTCATAAATCGTTTTTTCTTGATATTTTGATACATAAGAGGTCATTGTTCTATGTTGCACTAAAAAACGATACTGTTCAGTATTAAGAACTTAAAGCTTCCCCCTGCAGTTAAAAAAAGAACATTTATTATCTTCATTTTTTTTTTTTTTTTACTACAATAAACACTATAATATGGAGGACCAAACCTGCATAAATTAAATATGAATAAAT